>CM059300.1:3852500-3945000 GCA_030340665.1 Neosalanx taihuensis
TAACTCCCAACAGATACTCTCAAATACTCCCATTAAGGACAGAGATAACCTAACAAGATGTTGTCCTGTTGACCTGCACCTTAGTGTTCGGTCTAGCTGGCTGTGGCCCCTCTCTCTCCGTCTCCCTCACAAGGGCCCCAGCAGCACTAGAGGGCCGTTATTAAGATGACTAACAGCCAGAGGCCCTTGTCGATAACACGCAGCAGAGCAGCAAATAAGAAACCCAAGCCAGACCTTGAGGTTGACTTCAGATGGAACGGCTTAAGGGGGGGGGGGGGGGGGGGGTTGGTGGTATGGATTGAGTGTCCAATATAACATGGCCCTGGGTGAAAATCTAAATCTACACCAGCTATATTGGAGTCTCAGCTAATAAAACTGCGTCGTTAAGGGGAGGGGAATGAAACAAAGATGGAGCCAGCCAGCCAGGAAAGAGCTGAGAGGAAGGGGATATGGAGACACAGGGAAGAAAAACAACGTAATTCTCTCCTCTGTCTCTCTCTGCCTCTATTTCCATCATACTTCTATACAGCAGAATATAGAAGTGTAGAGTACAGTAGAACACAGTAGAGTACAGAAGAGAACAGGAGCTGGAGGAACAGGAAGTCTCCTGAAACCTGATCCTGCCTGTCACCTGTTGCAGAGCGAAAGCAAACAGTGAAAGTTAAGTGAAACTGGGGCTGGTTTCACCCGGGTTGGGCCAAAATGGCCGCTCCCTGCTAGTTCCTCCAGAGCTTCCAGAGAGCTGTTCCTCTGCAGGGAGGTGGCTGTGTTTGGTTGCACTGTGAGGAACAGTGTGCATACTTTCCCATTTCATACCTAGCAGATGGTTCCATACAAAGGAACGTACAGGGGAGGGGGGGGGGATCTGAACCTATGATCTGGGCCTATGTTTGGTTTGTCAAATGCTCCATCACTGAGTCATACATTTACATTTACTCATTTACACTTACATTTACTCGCTTTTATCCAAAGCGACTTACAGTAAGTACAGGGACATTTTCCCTGAGGCAAGTAGGGTGAAGTGCCTTGCCCAAGGACACAAAGTCATACAGCCACAGCGGGGGCTCGATCTCACAACCTTTCGTTCATGAAGCCAATGCCTTAACCCATTGAGCCATCTGACTCCCATACCCATACCCAACCCTGACTGTCCCAATCTCCTTCATCTCCTGATTGTGTCATCTCTCCCACAGCCTATCAGGAGAGCTATGCTGAGGTCAGAACTAACAACCTAAAGAACAGGTTGGACAACTATGACCTTTCCCTTGTGTTACGGCTCCATAGGCAGCTGGTGAACAGCCACTCTAATAATCTCAGGGAAGGAACTCTACTTTGGTTTCAAGAGCCACTCTTCAATTTCCCATTATGTTTTGATTCCCCTTTCAGCTGACAAGCTTTAACCTCGGTGACAAGTTGAACACCTTGTCGAGAGCCAGCAAAGAAAGCTTCAGCAAAGCCACTCAAAGGCCTTCTCTATACGAACAGGAGCAGAGATTCAGATGAGAACAGGAGCAGAGATTCAGATGAGAACAGGAGCAGAGATTTAGATGAGAACAGAAGCAGAGATTCAGATGAGAACAGGAGCAGAGATTCAGATGAGAACAGGAGCAGAGATTCAGATGAGAACAGGAGCAGAGATTCAGATGAGAACAGGAACAGAGATTCAGATGAGAACAGAAGCAGAGATTCAAATGAGAACAGAAGCAGAGATTCAGATGAGAACAGGAGCAGAGATTCAGATGAGAACAGGAGCAGAGATTCAGATGAGAACAGGAGCAGAGATTCAGATGAGAACAGGAGCAGAGATTTAGATGAGAACAGAAGCAGAGATTCAGATGCGAACAGGAGCAGAGATTCAGGAAAACAGACGCTGACATTGCCAGTTCAACAAGGTTTTAAAGAGGCTTGTTCTCGCAGTCACAACCTTTCTGATACTCCCACTCTTCTTCTCTCACACAAAAACACTGTTGCTCGCACACACACTTGGGAAAGGAGCCTGTGTGACCTAGTTTCTATTCAATCACAGGGCCTTTTGTACCCAGCAGCTGCAGACATGGGTGATAGTCAGCTGGGCCAAGCAGGAACAAAGACTTTACCAGCTAGCAAGACCTTGATGTGCAAACCTACCAGCTAGCAAGACCTTGATCTGCAGCCCTACCAGCTAGCAAGACCTTGATGTGCAGCCCTAACAGCTAGCAAGACCTTGATGTGCAGCCCTACCAGCTAGCAAGACCTTAATCTGCAGCCCTACCAGCTAGCAAGACCTTGATGTGCAAACCTACCAGCTAGCAAGACCTTGATGTGCAAACCTACCAGCTAGCAAGACCTTGATGTGCAAACCTACCAGCTAGCAAGACCTTGATGTGCAAACCTACCAGCTAGCAAGACCTTGATGTGCAGCCCTACCAGCTAGCAAGACCTTAATCTGCAGCCCTACCAGCTAGCAAGACCTTGATCTGCAGCCCTACCAGCTAGCAAGACCTTGATGTGCAGCCCTACCAGCTAGCAAGACCTTGATCTGCAGCCCTACCAGCTAGGTGGCAAAACACAATTTCAAAACTTTTGTACCACAGCGTTGGTACAAACACACACACACACACACACACACACACACTCACACACTCACACACTCACACACTCACACACACACACACACACACACACACACACAGTCTCCTACCTGCAGGTGTTCTGTGGAGCTGCTGCTCAGCTCTTCTCCAGATTCCGAGTCGTTGGTGCGTCTCTCCGAGCCCTCGCCTGCCGAGTCACAGTGCAGGGCGCTGTCCACGTCCAGCGGCGCCCTCTGGAGGTCCGGAGAGCGGGCGCGGGCACGAGGCAGCGTGCTACAGCTACGCTGGGCAGGGTGGGGCGGGGTGTTCCGGGCGTGGCTCCCCGAGACGGGCGGGATCTCCGGGAGGGGGTGGTCGTTGTCACTGCCGGGGCTGTGGTTGGCGTAGCGGCGCAGGGAGGGGGGCGTGGGGTGGCCGGATGAGGTGGAGGGCGACGGGGAGGAGGGAGAGTGAGAGCGGTGCCCAGGGACAGACGACTCTCCGCCTCCTCCACCTCCGCCTCCTCCTCCCCGGTGGAGGTTCTCGTTAGAGCGTCGTAAATCCTGCATTCCTCGAGAGGCCAACCCCGGCACCGCCCCAGCAGGTAGCAGCAGGTGCTTTGGAGGGGGCATGAGGGCCTTACGGACCTCCTTCACATACTGGGCGGGGACGTAGAAAGGCTTGGTCCCCTCGTCCTTCCTCACCTGCCACCAGTCCTCGTTGCTCTTCTTCACCAGCAGGAAGCGCTCCCCCTGGTGGATGGTGATGAGGCGTTCCTTGGCCTTGTACTCGTAGTCGTACTCCACCTCGATGTAAACCTGGCCCGGGGCGATGGGCAGGTCCGCCATGATGGCCCCACGCACTGGATCTCACCGCCGTTGGCTGGACCAGGATATCAGAGGCATGGCTTGCAGACCGCCACTGGAGAGATGGGGACAGGAGGACGAAGGTGAAGACAGAGGTGTGGAGGTTCGTTCTAGCAGGAGGGGACATGCCCCTCCCACTCCCAAAAACAGGCAATCCATCCCTCCCACTTTTTTTTCTTTTTTTTTTCTCGAACATGAAAAAGACCTACCGATGTCTAAAAACAAAGGTCTCTGGTCTATAGCAGAACTAGATACACTAAACCAGGGGTGTCCAATCCTGGTCCTCGAGAGCCCCTGTCCTGACAGTTTTACATGTTTCCCTGCTTAATTTAATGAATGATCGTTATGAGACTTCCACAGCGCTTGATAACGACCTCATTCATTAGAATCAGGTGTGTTGGAGCAAGGAAACATCTAAAACTGTCAGGAAAAGGGCTCTCGAGGACCAGGATTGGACACCCCTGCACTAAACTGTCAGTGGGTCCACAGGGCCTCCTCACAGCCCTGGACAGACCCTTTAAATAGCACAGCCACTTGGACTACAAGCAGGTAAACCCAAAAAACAACTGTAACAGTAGTGCCAACAGGACTAACATCAAACTGAGACAACAGGTCTAATCCCTCTAACAGACATGTCTAGGAAGGAAGCAGAGAAGAAAATGTGATTAGGGAGGGAGAGAGGGAGGGCAAGTGAGAGAGAGAGAGAGAGCCATTAATATGACTCATGTGTTTCTCTTACTCTCTCACATTCTGCGACTCTCTCACTCTGAATCTCTGTCCCTCTCTACCATTAACTTGACCTCTTTCTTTCTTAATAGTAGACAAAACACGCATAGCACTAATGTCTCTCTCTCTCTCACACACACACACACACACACACACACACACACACACACACACACACCTCTGATCAAGAGAAGATCAGGAACATCTTGCACAATCTCAGCTTTGAGGTGGTGTTGTTCAAACAAACACTCCTTCACTTCAGAGTCTGAGTTACAAGAATGTGCAACTCACACACCGCAATAAAAAATAGAACAAAATAAAATTCCAGATAAATCCACAGTTAAACTTTGTTCTACTTTACTGGAATAGTGTCCAGACTGACTTTGATTCAGATTGACTTAGGAAAAAGTAACCTTCATTTAACTTTCCTAGATTTGCATAATGGTGCAAATCTCTGGTGCACAGCCAGTGTTTTGCTTTGTGTTATTGTGTGAATATGTGATTCACTATACTAGCCTGAAGCTCTCACTCCACTAAAGACATTCAGTCATGACCACGTTACAAAATGAGCTAAGCATGTTTGCATAGGTCCTACTGAATCTTAAGGTCTCGTTAGCTAAGTAGTAATTAACTTCATAACAGGTCTCCTCAGAGGGGGGAGAATAAAAACACCAACTGTCCAAAATGAGTTTTCCTCACAGGAGCATTTGCATCACCAAACAGATCTGGTTTAGGAGAAATTGGGACTTTTTAAAGGAGAGGGTAGAACAAGTGTTAGTCCCTCTGCTCTAACTGAACCAACACCTAAACACTCTGAGAGAAGGGGGGAGACAGAGAAAGAGAGGGGGGGGGTGAGGGAGAGAGAGACGTTAAAGAGGGAATGAGAGAGGGAGAGGGGGAGTGAAAGAGGGAAGGACAGTGAGAGAGAAAGAGGGGGAGAGAGAAAGAGAGCGAGAAAATCAGACAGTACATCACTTTAGGGAGAACAGCAATTCCCCCCCAAAAATGACTCCTTCCCTCCTCCCCTCTAACCTTATCTCCTCCATCCCTCCCCCCTCTCCCTCCACCACTTCCCCTCCTATCAACATCCGTCCACCTATTTCTTCCTTCCTCCCACAAATCAAGTCCTGAAAACGCAAGAACAGGCTATGAACACAGTGATATCATATGTACAAACCCCCTGGTAAGATCACAGACCTGTCCACAACCCTTCACACCTGAAGTGACCAATCAGAGCCAGAGTCTGTCAGCCAGCCCAGCACCTTTCCAAATCCATTTTAAAAAGGCCTCCCAGAAAGATATTGTATTTCTATCAAGGTCCAACCTTCACTGTCAACACTGGCCAAGTGCAGTCCCATCAAACCTGTGCTTTCATGGAGGTTAATAGCATGGATCAGACAGTGATCTCTACATGGCTTCCTGTTACACAGTTAAATAGACAGAGGATCTGGTTGGAACTCTCTAAGCAGCGTGTCAAATCAGACCAATACAGCATCCAGAACATGGAGTATTGCTGGAAAATGGAGTATGTCTGGGTGAAGCCAGGTGAATGGAGGTTTTTCCATTAGAAGGGGCTTTGCTTTGTGTGAGAGCAGGAAATTGGCCTTGGAAGTATTTATGGGACACATCATAACAAACTCGTACCTTGCCAATGTCCTAACACACCATTAACCCCAAACCTCTGTATATTCCAGCGACTATCTCTCTCTCTCTCTCTCTCTCTCTCTCTCTCTCTGAGATACCAAACATTAGTTACACTACCAAAAGCTTTAAAGTTGTCCACAGGTCAGACAACCTGAACCCTCCACAGAAGAAAACAGGGGGAAACTCACATTCTGAGTCTCTCCTCCAGAGATTCCTCTGGTAAACAGAACAGTCCCATTTCAGAGAGGCATGTGTCTGCAAACCTGTTGACTCATCCTTGACCAGATTATAGAGGAGGCGGTGTCTGTGGAACTGTACAGTGTTAGGGGAGGCCATGAGAGATGTTTGTCCAGGCCGGGAGCTAGGCTCACTGGGGGAGCGACAGCACTGAGAGCCGCAATCCAGCCACTTCAGAACCGGCTGATTGAAATTGAAAATCCACCCGTCAGCACACTAGCCGCTGTTATTTCACCCTCCTCTAGAAACCCGCTGTCCTCCTACACAGGCCGGGTGATAAGTATCGCTTTTTGCTCACCGTCTATTTTCGAGTTTCGTATTGATCGAGACAATTAATGATGAGGCGGGTCGTTGTTTCGATCCGCCCATCTCTGCAGAGACCTCGTCCAGATTCAGCTACCGTCAATTCAATCATTTTTGGTTGTCATCTACTCATTAGTTTGGTTAAAAATATATAAATAAATAAAAAACGGGAAAGCGGGTGCCGGTGGGAGGGGAAAAAGTGCAGTTAAATAAACAAACTTAATTCCTTGTGAAATAGTTTAAGATGCACTGACAGACTGTTGCCATAGCAACTAAACCAGGTTGGCGCGGTCACTAACTTTCCTACCGTCAATGAAGTCAGTTGGACACCACAGCAGTCAGGACTGATCACCGAGTTTAAGACCGTATAGACACAGATTTAGTGAATAATACTCTAACCCTTCTAAGACCAAGTCTAGTTTAAGTTTAAGAAACCGGCCCTTTAACTTTCCAGCAAGTATCCAACAGTATTACACCAGACTTTCCTAGACTTGAACAAGCACAAAGTTTCAGAGTGACCTCTCAGATGTATCTAGATCCTAGATATGGTTCATATCATCTTAATATAGAACACTGCCCTATTTACTGCAACACGTTGGGACTAAATGGGCCAAGTCTTCTAAACTGTACCGCAGCGACCACTAAACACCTCAGATGTGGAGTATTTTCAGCTTCTCTCCAGTCTCCACTCTTCAGTCCCCTGCTGTATCAACCCGGTTTCCACACATGAAATCTGTCATATTAAGTGTTTCTGAACAACAAACGAACGTGCATTTGTTACCTACATAAGATTACCTTAGTTTGGTGAAATGTTAATCACCGTATATTAACGGCAAAATATATATTTTTTAAGATGACGTAATTTAAAAGTAGTGGGATTTTTACTTTTTGTACACTAAAGTTCTCTCTAGTTCCTGCCTATGTTGATTTGATCGTATCATCCAGATGTTGTTGCTATTGTAGCAACATACTTCATTGTTTATGTACAATTGTCAACTTCGTAAAAGGGTTAGAAACCTAAATTAACTTGTCCCGCTCCTGGCTCCTGACTGAACTTCCTGGAACACTGGGTTTTCTTTGGGACCCAAAAATCTTAATGCCATAAGAGTATAAATTAAACGTTAGGTAGATTTCTAACAAGGACGAACGTTGCATTAAAGGTCCAATAAAGTATATATCCTAACGTTACATTAACTTTTCTCATCGTTATATTTACCATACCGAACAAATACATGCTTCTTACTGCTGCTTAAATCACAGTGTGGAAAACAGCGCGCGGCATTAGGTCTCGTGCATTAGAAGGTCTCGTGCTTGTCAGAACAGGTTCACTTCCATTCCATCAAACTGAAGAATGCAGGCGAGCTAACAGCTAACCTAGCTAGCCACCTAGCTGGCTAATTAGAAAAATAAAATGTTATTTAGATACCGCTGTCAGACAAACCTTATCTCCTGTCGGGGATAATCCTTCGGTTAGAGTGAAGCTCTTGACTTGACCGCGGGATATAATTCAGTCAACTTTTCAGAACGCTTTTTTTCTCCCCCTCCGTCGTCACGGTCTGGCCGTGTACCCGTCTCAGGCTACTGGTTAAGGTCTATGGTTAAGGTAGTCTCGTTACGACAAGTACAGGCACTTCTGCCTCGTTCCCATTTCTCTTTCCTGGTGATCCTTAGCTTACTGAGTTGCCAAGTTCACTACCTCCGCCAAGCCTCTCTCAGGTGAGCCGTGGCGGGGTTCTACCTCCACCTGGTGGCTGAGGGAAGGTATGACACAGAGAGAGTTTGCAGGGAAACAGTGAGCCTCGGAATCAGCTCTGGATCATTTGATTCCCATGACTAACACGCTCTCAAGGTGTTGTGCTATAGTCCAATTAATAAATAGCCCAATAACTCACCCCCATGCATCAACGATCTTTCCAAATCTAATATGTGATGTTTCTCTGAGGGAAATTCATTTTTATAACAGCGACTATGACTGCTTATATTCAGCTGTCATGAAGATTGAGTTCTCGCTTCAGAATAAAATGTTAGACGGTTGTCAGATAAATCAAATCTAGACTGAATGTGTATTGGAAATACCGTACCATGTTTAACAGATCATTACAAACCGCCAAATTAGGACCAGATGATCATGAAACCAAAGTTTGAAAATATTGTGATTTATTTTACAATTCGCAGTTGGAAACCCCATCTTAATATAACTTGATTTCATTGAAAGACACAAACACCAGAATCGTTTTCTCATAATTATTTAATCACACATACATTTACATCATGCAGTCAATCCAAAAAAAGGTGATATTTACTTCCCCGTTTCCGTCTATTATGAGCCCCTGCAGTTCTCCAGTTCTTTAGGAATGATCCAGTACCTTTCTGTCCACTGATTAAATTATTTACTGTCGATTAGGAATTGAGCAACTATTACACAGTAATAAAAAAGTGGCTACGCGTTTTTTTTCTTCTTACGAATCAATGCAAACAAATTAAATGTTGGTGTCATACGGAAATGTGAACAGGTGAATGTGGTTTAACTCCTTCCCTCCACCCCTTTTCATATTACTTATGAACTTTCATGTCACTTAAAGTGGAACTGCGGGCAGGTTTATCCGTGTTGTGAGGACCGTACAGGCCTACTGATCTGAAGACGGACACAGCCGCTGTCCTGACGCAGTTTCCAGCTACGCCTCCAATTCGTGCTTCAACATAATAACGCTAAACTGAACCATGTAACACCATTACGCTATCAGGCTTTCTAGGGGAAATCATTTACAATTTCCTTCCCTTAAAACAAGGTGCTTGGAGTGTATTCAAAACACAAGGTCCGATGATTCAGAAGCATTCTCGGGTGATATTAAATAGCCTAACATGTTCAAGGTGAAACTATAAAAGTTCCGTTCTGAAACGGGTTGTAGCAGACTGGATACACTGAACGAAACAAAACACACATCCTGGTCATATCTTGGCTCAAATCGTGGCTATACAATATGTGTATGCCTATATTGCTCTCACAAGATGGTTTCATGCTTTGTAATACAAAGTCTTTGAAACGGCTTCAGATTTGACAGGATAACATTAGATGGGGGATCTGTTCCCTAGACTGAAGGCCAGAATACTAAATCCTACCAAAATCTGCAACAAACGGGTGTTTCAATACTTGAAGGAAGCTTTTCCATCATCTGACAACTTCATTGCCTTCTTGCCCATGGCTCTGCTTCATCTGATTGGCTGATCAGTGGCAAGGGCCTGGGCCAATCCAAAACTGCCTTTCATTCAAATTTACTTCTGGTCTAAAAAGTTTGTTTTCATAAAAGTGGTTTTTGAGGAGGGAGGATCTTAAGTGAGTCACCCCAAAAAAAGAAGAAAAAAACATAACAAAAAACAACAACAAACAGCTACATAATGAAAAGCTATTTTACACTTAAAATGGTCCTGGCCATAAACCAAAACCAAATTCTACTTCTCTCAAAATAACGTTTGCGTGAAAAAGCGGCCAAACTAGCGTAGGACGAGCGCGCGCACCATCTCGGTCTACTCGTGGTCTTCATGCAGAGGATCAGAAACACTGCATGTGAAGCCACGGCAGTAAAAACGCTTCATTAATCGATCAATTAATCTGGGAATAGGTTAAGATAACAGATAGGATTTTATCCGGATCATTCTCTCACCCCTCACACACCCACACTGCTTATCGTTTATCTTGTGACCACCAATTTTCCTTAGCATTTTAAATATATATATACACATATATCTATAGATATATATATATGTGTATATATATTAACAATAGAAACATTAGCCTTCACAAGTACTCAAGTTAAATACATCTACTGCTGCGTCTTGGCATTTTCCAACCCAAACACCTCTTAAGGAAGCATGTGGTGCTGTAGTGACGTTTTACATCTGTACAACAGGACAGGGCAAGTAGTGCTCAATGCCAACTAGTCAATTCAAACCGTGTTTTTTTTTTTTTTTTTTAAGAAGCATGTAAAATCTACCCAGAGAAAGTGTGATACAACCAAAATGAAGAAAAACAAAAGAAACAAAGAATGATAAAATGTACAGGTTAGCTTCGACATAACGTGGTAGGATTTTCTCCTTCCTCTGCTGTGTTAAAGTTTTTTTTTTGTCTAACTTTCTTATTCAGACACCAGTATAGTACATTCAGCTTGGTACAGCAGACTAATTAGGACAAGGATGACGACAAACTGTGCAAGAAAACACAGCTAAAACATCAGGTCAAATATACGAGGATCCTTTGGCCAAGACTTGTGCTCTGCGCTGGATGACAAGGTCTTGTGTCTTGTATTTAATGAATATTAAATCCCATTTCTTCTTTTTGTATAGACAGAGAGAAATGGACGGGGGGACAGATAGAGAAGGGGGGTGGGGGGGTAACACTGAGGGGAGATCTGTACAGGTCATGAATATTTATATATTTATATTCAAAACTCCTCCCCCTCAGACCGAGGCCTGGGCTGGCAGAGGGCTGTGGGTCGCTGTGTGATGGAATGACAGGTTGTCATGGTGATAGAAGCCACTCCTCCGATGATACGAGTCATCCTCCCGTCTTCAGCTGCTGAGACGAGGGAGGGGGGAGGGATGGTGGGTGAGAGAGGGAGGGAGGGTACGGTTAGATAGGTGAGAGAGACATTAGCGGAAATGATGACACCCACGAATACCGTTATAAAACCAGACTTCATTTGGTGGCATGGGGGAGGAGAGGGGGAAGGATGGAGAGAGAGGGAGGAAGGAAGAGAGACTGTGAGGGAGGGAGGAAGAGAGACTGTGAGGGAGGGATGGAGGGAAGTGAAATTCAAATGAAGCGTTAGAGCGACCTACTTCTTGTCCTGCTTGGCTCCTCCGCCCCCCCTGATGGCCACAGCCGGGCTGTTCTGGTAGAGGCCCCCTCCGCTGCGGATCACGTTGGGGTGCGTGGGGGACGCCACGGGGGGCTGCCCTGGGCGGATGGGTTTGGCTGCAGGGAGGGAGGGAGGGAGGTCAGGGGGTGAGCACAGGTGTGGCCCTCAGGTACTCAGGTTTAAAAAGACGTACTGACCACACTTTTTCACTCCAAGTAAAGAAATATGGGCTCTGATATATACTTAAGTAGAAAGTAGCCATTCCTACTACCTTTGTTTTTTCTACCAAGTTTAGATTAAACAGTTCACAGATCATAAACCTAAAGTAACGAGCCTAGCTTGAAAGTGTAAGAATAGAAAATACACGTGTAACAAATGTAAGGAGTAGAAGTAAAGTGAAAGAGTGTGTGTGTGTGTACCCACCAATCTGAGCAGAGTGCCCCCTTCTGGCCATGTTCTTGGCCCTCACAGCCTCCTTGATCCGGTCCACCTCCTGCTGGTAGCGTTTGCGGTCGCGGGCAGCGTTCTCCTTGGCCTCCTTCAGGGCCGTCTCCAGGGCCTTGACCCGCTCCGCCGTGGCCCGAAGACGCTTCTCCAGCTTGGGCAGCTCACAGCGCAGGTCTGCGTTGTCGCGGACCAGCTGGGAGGGAGGAGAGGGAGAGAGGACAGGGGGATGGATGGAGGGATAAAAGGAAAGAGTGCAGTAGAATACAGCCAAAAGGGAAAGGGGGAGAGGAAAGAGAGAGAGGGATAGAGAGAGCGAGAGAGAGAGAGACTGTAAAGTAAACAGGTAAGGAGTGTATTGAGCCTGTGTAGAGCAGGAAATCCTCTCACCTGCTTGTGGACCTTGGTGAGCTGCTCCAGGTTGTTCTCCAGGAAGGAGATCTTCTGTTTCTGGGCAGCGCTGCCCCCTGTGTCATCAGAGTCCATCTCTGCGCTCTGCACACACACACAACAGCAGCTCTGTGTTACTCAACACAAAGGAAGCCTGCCCCTTCCAGCCCCGCCCCCTTCCACCCCTCGCAGCCCCGCCCCCTTCGCAGCCCTGCCCCCTTCCACCCCTCGCAGCCCCGCCCCCTCCACCCCTCGCAGCCCCGCCCCCTCCACCCCTCTTCCACACACACGCTCCTCTACCTTCTTCACTCGGGTGGCCAGGTCCTGGACAAACAGCTTCCTGAGGTTGTGCAGAGTCTGGAGCTCCTTAGCCACCGTCTCCTCCAGGCCCTTCAGGTCCTGTCTGGCCTGCTCCCTCCTGTCCTGCATCACCCTGCACACAGCCACACACTGGGGTCAACCTCATATATACGGAATATATATGAGGTTATATAGGGTATACGGAAACCCTGTGTGTGTGTGGTGTGTGTGTGTGTGCTCGTACGTGAGCTCGTGCAGCTTGCGGCTCTTCTCCTGGTCGGTGGACTTGAGTTTCTCATGCTCCACCCTCAGACGCTCCTGTTCCAGCATGATCTTCTGGTTTAGACTGGACACACACACACACACACACACACACACACACGTGAGTACCCTGTACGATCGTTACTCCTGCAGGTCTGTGGAACTGTATATCTAGGGTTCTTACTCTTGCAGGTCTGTGATCAGTTTCTCCTTCTTCTCCAGCTCGTCTCTCAGGCTGCTGATCTGCTTCTGGTGGGCCTCGCGGTGACCCTGGATCTGTTTCTCCACAGCCTCCTGGGATGGGGTCAAAGATCAGTCATCAAAACCACAGGACAGAGGTCATTCATCAACACAACAATTCAAAGGTCATCTGTCCTGATTGAAACACTGTCTGTACCTTGACTTCGTTAGCAGACTGGATCTCATTCTCCTTCTCCATGGCATGAACTTTCTCTGTAGAAAACAGGAATACAGAAATGCTCAGCTAGCTCCAACAGAGGCAAATTAGACAGCTGTAGAGAGAGAGAGAGAGAAAGAGAGAGGACAGAGAGGACAGAGAGAGAGAAAGAGAGAGACAGAGAGAGACACAGAAAGAGAGAGACAGAGAGAGAGAGACAGAGAGAGAGACAGAGAGAGAGACAGAGAGAGAGACAGAGAGAGACAGAGAGAGAGGACAGAGAGAGAGAGAGAGAACAGAGACGTACCCTGGGCGTTGATCTTGACCAGCTCCTCGTTCAGAGAGTCCACATTCTCCTCCAGCTGTCTCTTCTTGTGCTCCACGTTCTGCAGGTACTCTGTCAGAGACTTGATCTTAGCCTCATGCTGGTGAGAGGGGGAGAGAAGGGAGGGTGAGAGGGGGTAGAGAAGGGAGGGGGGAGAGAGGGAGGTGAGCATATCTCTGGACCTCTGCAGAGGTCCTCTGCTCGCCTTACATTTGTAAACTTGTTTGGCTAAAAGCTCTTATAGCACTTTACTCTGCACTTATTGGCTTTTCATGATGCATATCTCATAATCTATAAGCCTGCTATGTTTTGGGGTCTATCATGTTGCTATGATCAGTGACCGATGCTCTTTTGTAAAGCTCTCTCTTGGAAGTTGCTTTGGATAAAAGTGTCTGCTAAATGAATACATGTAAAATGTAATGTCTGTGGATCCATCTAACAGAGTTAAGCTAAGCCCTTTGATATCAGCCACTATCTGACACCAAGTCCAAACACGCTCGCCTCCCCCACTGGTTTGAGTCCCACAGACGGGGTGGGGGAGCAGCGCGCAGGCCGGGCTGGTCAGGGCTGGGCTCTTTACCTGGGAGATCCGCAGCTGACAGGCGGCCAGCTCCTTCTCGTTCTCCTCCATCTTCTGGTTGCTCTCTGACTGTGTGCTCTCCAGCTGCCTGCTGCGCTTCACCAGAGTCTTCACCTCTGACTTCATCTTACTGATGTAGAGACGAGCCACGGTGAACTCCTCATCTATGAGCCCACTGCCCTCGTGTTGCTGAGGGAGGGAAGGAGAGAGAGGGAGATGGAGGTGGAGAGAGAGGGAAGAGAGAGATAAAGGAGAAATAAAGAGTTAAACTGACGCAACTGAACAGCAGATATCCTGTAGCCCTCCTCCCCCCTTACCCCTCCTCCCCCCTCCCCTCCAGCAGGCGGCGCAGCGAGGCTCTACCTTGATGTCGTTGCTGCCCACGGCGATGCCAATCTCCGCCAGGTCCTTGAGCAGCGATGACATCATCTCCGTCACCCTCTTCTTCTGGTGGTTTGACATCTCCTTCAGCTTCTGCAGCTCTGAGTCGATGGAGGACAGGACGGACTGGGGAGAGACACACAGTTACCATGCTGTTACCATGGTGTTACCATGGTGTTACCATGCTGTACAGTGACCAAGTCCTAGTCTCTCCTCATTAACTGACTGAAGTGTTCATTTCAACACACACACACACACACACACACACACACACACACACACACACACACACACACACACACACACACACACACACACACACACACACACACACACACACACACACACACACACACACACACACACACACACACACACACACACACACACACACACACACACACACACACACACACACACACACACACACACACACACAAAGACACACACAATGGGGTTTCAAATTAGCCAGATGAATTAAAACAACTATGTGGGGCTATGATGGCAGAGACCTTAACAATACAGCCCCTTTGTTACTTGTTCAAACATCTACCTAACCAGTCAACCAATCAGACCACCGGCCCAGCGGCTAACAGCCACACCCCTCGTACCGATTTCTGGTTGAGCTCATCGCTGAGCAGCTCGAACTCCTTGGTCTTGTCCTCCACCTCCTGGCTCTTCTGGTCGTAGTTCACAGCCAGCTCCTCCAGAGCCTGGAGCACCTCCTTCACCTCCTCCTTAGACGCCTCGTTCTCCGCCTGCAGACGGTTCAGCTCCCCCTGCAGGTTGTCATGGTCACGGCGAGACGACGACAGCAGCTAATCAGAGAGAGAGAAGAGAGGGATGGAGAGAGAGAAGAGAGGAACGGAGAGATAGACGAAAGAGGGAGAGAGATGTTGATTGAAATGTTGACATTCAGTGTGTGTTATGTATTAAAAACTGTGCTCATGCAGAAACACAAGGAAAGCCTACGCATCAGAGTTAAACATGGATACATGTGGGAACTCAATATGATATTTGAGTGATGAATTTCCAAAGCTGCAATTCTAGCCTGAAGCCACCAGAGGTCCTACTGGGCCAACAGAATGTTCAGTGGTTCCAAATAGCCCAAGACTCCATAAGCTGCGTAAGAGCTTCCTCATTAGGGGATATTTATCCTGATGCATTCTATTATCTTTAGGCCCAGGGAGAGGCCGAACCATAGATCTGGATCTGCCCTCCCATCCTGCCCTCCTCCTCCTCCTCCTCCTCCTTACCTCATCCTGGTCCAGCATCTGCTGCTTCAGTTTCTCCACCAGTTGACTCTGCTGGTTAATCTCATCGTCCTGCAGAGAAACAACACAACGAGATCAGTCATCATTCAGCTGGGATACCTAACACACACACACACCAGGAGAGTGGGATCCAAACACACCTTATCGTCCAGTTGCTTGTACAGCTTGGCCAGCTCCGCCTCACACTTGCCCTTCTCTGCGTCCGTCAGACGCACCCCTGGGACGTTGGGGGTGGAGGCAGGCTTGTCGTTGGGGACGTTGTCCAGGGCCAGAACCTCCGCATTGGCCTTCTCCTTATCGAACTGCTCATCCACAGGCACGCTCTCTCCTGCAGGGGGCGCAGTGGCAGGGTCAGGGGGGGATGGAGAAGGACAGGGCGTAGAGAAGAAGGAGAGTGACGGTAACGTGAGAGGAACGGAGAGGAAAGGAGAGAGGGATGAAAAGGAGACAGGATAAAGGAGAGCGATGCAGGAGAGATGAGAGGATAAGAGAGAAAGAGAGAAGACCAGCAGGTCGTTCAAACAGACTTGCAAGTGCTTGGACACAAACTGAGAGAACAGAGACACAGACAGGCACAATCAGACACAAATGGAGACAGACAGGCAAACAGGCAGACAGACAGGTGGTCAGACAGACAGGTGGTCAGGCAGACAGACAGGTCAGAGGACGGTCTCACCGTTCCTCCAGCGGTTGAGCTCGTTCTCCAGCCAGGTGACTGTGTTCCGCAGGGTCTTGTTCTTCTCCTTCTCCCTTTCGTACTTCTTCTTCCACTGTTCTGCCGTCAGCTCCACGTTCACACATACCGTGTTCTTGATGGTCTTCGCTCTAAGAACCACAGAAACACAACAGCTGCTTATCCAGAACAGAGAACGATGCACCATGTGCTCATTCAACAAACGTTTTTTTTTTTTCCCTGAAAGCGACGTAAAAACGGGGAGGAATTGAATTGATTTGAATCCTCCTGATTGGAAGTCACAATGCCAGTCCTCCACCCATCCACAGGTCACATGACCAGGCCGACAGACAGACCCAGCCTGCGTGTTAGCTGGTTTGGGTGTGTTTGATTCGACTCACCTCTGTCCGAACATGAGGGTGGACTTGCTCTCCGCCTCGTTGTAGGAGGAGGGGGAGCAGCAGATGATGATGGTGGTCCTGCAGTTCCCTCCCAGGGAGTCCTGCAGGATACGGGTCATCTTACTGTCTCTGTACGGGATGTAAGCCTGAAAAACACAACCGCAGGAAATCAGCGATGTTAGCATGACTGCTAGAGCCAGACACTTATGGTTAGCATTGCTAAGGTTAGCATCACTAGGTTTAGCATCGCTAAGGTTAGCATCACTAGGTTTAGCATCGCTAAGGTTAGCATCACTAGGTTTAGCATCGCTAAGGTTAGCATCACTAGGTTTAGCATTGCTAAGGTTAGCATCACTAGGTTTAGCATCACTAGGGTTAGCATCTCTGAGGTTAGCATCACTAGGTTTAGCATCACTAGGGTTAGCATCACTAAAGTTAGCATCACTAAGTTTAGCATCACTAGGTTTAGCATCACTAGGGTTAGCATTACTGATGTTAGCATCCCTGGACTCACCGAGCTCTCGGCCAGGGCTGAGATGACGTTGCCCAGGGAGGACAGAGACTTGTTGATGTTCTTGGCCTCATCCAGAACGGCTCCCTCTGCACCCGTCTTACTGACCTGAGAGAGGGAGACACAAGGAGAGACAGAGAGAGAAAGAGAGACAGGAAGTTAGTCATACTAGTTCACAGGTAAGACAGACATCACATGGAATCATCGCATTTGTACCAAAACTTGTTTAAGCACAAGAGACATGGGAATTAGTATTTGTGAAGGAAGGCGCTTGAGAAGAGAAAATATATTAATTCAGGTAATTTAAGAGGCATTCTTTATTAATACTTTCCACACACAGTGTTTTTTGGTGGTGGGTCCAGTTCCAGTAAGCACTGGTGACATAGCTGATAATAAATGTACTGGAGCAGCAATGGGTCACCGACCGTTCATGGTCTATAGACGAGGTTAATGGATAAACAATGAAGGTGGACACAAAATGATGGGTCACTACAGGGGCCAGAGCTCTCAGAATGATTTATTTATTTGAACTTTTTGTCCTCCCTGTGGGAAGGAGATGAGAGAGAGGAGAGAGGGAGGGGGAGAGAGAAAAGAGGATGATTGGGGTCAGAGAGAGGGAGAGATGGAAAATGAAAGTGGAACGATGATGGATGTGGTCAGAGAGGAGAGCAGAAGGGAGGGAGGGAGGGAGGGAGGGTGGTCATTAGATGTGTGTAGGAAGGGGGAAGGGAGGAAGTAGTATGATAGCGATAGAAGAACTGCCTGTGAAGTAAGTCCACTAGCTAGCAGTTGCACCGGGATCTTGAAAGCCATCCGGCCCACACCCAGCCAGACCGGACCGGTCCGGATGAGACTACACTGGACCGGACCGGTCCGGATTAGACTACACTGGACCGGACCAATCAGGCCACATTGGACTGGTGTAAGGGCTCACAGCCAGGGTGTAAGGACTCCCAGCAGGCTGTAAGGACTCCCAGCAGGGTGTAAGGACTCCCTGCAAGGTGTAAGGACTCCCTGCAAGGTGTAAGGGCTCACAGCCAGGGTGAAAGGGCTCCCAGCAGGGTGTAAGGGCTCCCAGCAGGGTGAAAGGGCTCCCAGCAGGGTGTAAGGGCTCCCATCAGGGTGTAAGGGCCCCCAGCAGGGTGTAAGGGCTCACAGCAGGGTGTAAGGGCTAACAGCAGGGTGTACTGGTTCACATCAGGGTGTAAGGGCTCAGAGCAGGGTGTAAGGGCTCCCATCAGGGTGTAAGGGCCCCCAGCAGGGTGAAAGGGCTCCCATCAGGGTGTAAGGGCCCCCAGCAGGGTGTAAGGGCTCACAGCAGGGTGTAAGGGCTAACAGCAGGGTGTACTGGTTCACATCAGGGTGTAAGGGCCCCCTGCAGGGTGTAAGGGCTCACAGCAGGGTGTAAGGGCTCACAGCAGGGTGTAAGGGCTCCCAGCAGGGTGTAAGGGCTCCGAGCAGGGTGTAAGGGCTCACAGCAGGGTGTAAGGGCTCGCAGCAGGGTGTAAGGGCTCACAGCAGGGTGTAAGGGCTCGCAGCAGGGTGTAAGGGCTCGCAGCAGGGTGTAAGGGCTCGCAGCAGGGTGTAAGGGCTCCCAGCAGGGTGTAAGGGCTCCGAGCAGGATGTAAGGGCTCACAGCAGGGTGTAAGGGCTCACAGCAGGGTGTAAGGGCTCACAGCAGGGTGTAAGGGCTCCCAGCAGGGTGTAAGGGCTCCGAGCAGGGTGTAAGGGCTCACAGCAGGGTGTAAGGGCTCGCAGCAGGGTGTAAGGGCTCACAGCAGGGTGTAAGGGCCCCCAGCAGGGTGTAAGGGCCCCCAGCAGGGTGTAAGGGCTCACAGCAGGGTGTAAGGGCTCGCAGCAGGGTGTAAGGGCTCGCAGCAGGGTGTAAGGGCTCGCAGCAGGGTGTAAGGGCTCACAGCAGGGTGTAAGGGCTCGCAGCAGGGTGTAAGGGCTCGCAGCAGGGTGTAAGGGCTCACAGCAGGGTGTAAGGGCTCCCAGCAGGGTGTAAGGGCTCACAGCAGGGTGTAAGGGCTCACAGCAGGGTGTAAGGGCTCCCAGCAGGGTGTAAGGGCTCACAGCAGGGTGTAAGGGCTCACAGCAGGGTGTAAGGGTGGGTACTCAGCCCTCTCACCTTCTCACTCCCAGCCAGATCCACCAGGTAGAGCTTCCCGCTGAGTTTCTGCTCAGTCTGAGTGTTCTCCTGCTTCACGTTGATCAGGAAGATACTGTGACTCCGGGAGCTGTGCTCGTTCATGTCTGCCGGAACACAACACACACACACACACACACCATGAGGTCCCTCCTTTATCAACACACTCCAACGATTTGAAGCTTTCCCCAAAAGGGTAACCCATTAGTAAAATGACTAAAAAAGTAACTAGAACTCTCGGAGATAAAAGCTGAGGTAAACAACACAGAATGTATAGGACAGGATTATAGGACAGGATGATAGGACAGTATAATAGGACTTGGTTGGTCTCTTACTTGTGACTGCTACGTGTCGATTTGATTTGCCTTCATCGATGGTGTCCATGACTTCCTCAGGGCTGCAGACAAACCTCTCAGTGCAGCCCTGTGATAGAAAACAAACATACTTAAGGTCACCTCTTGCCATATCCGTGAGGTGTCGTCACACTTTCATAATCACCACACCTTATAAACTTCATTTGATTAGTCTCATACGAAGTCGTGTTGCTCTGTGTGAACGATGGCCACAGGAAGTGAACATTGGAAGTGAAGCGACTTCCTCTCACCTTCACATACGGTACACGGTTCTTGTCTTCATGCACTGACAGGTTGGTCTTTGACACTGGAGAGGAGAAGGAGAGGTTGACTGTAGCTGAACCATGTTCAAGGCCTGCTGGGTGTTTACTGTCTTAACACATTTACATTTATTCATTTAGCAGACGCTTTTATCCAAAGCGACTTACAGTAAGTACAGGGTCATTCTCCCTGAGGCAAGTAGGGTGAAGTGCCTTGCCCATGGACACAAAGTCACATAGCCACAGCGGGGGCTCGATCTCACAACCTTCCGTTCATGTGGCCAACGCCTTAACCATTGAGCCATCTGACTCCCCCCTAACACAGCGCACTCTGCAGGGCAGTGCTAGTGTGGCATCATTAGCTGGCCGGGAAACACCTTAGACCAGGGATTGGGCAATCCTCGTCCTCGAGGGGCACTGTCCTGAAGGTTTTAGATGTTTCCCTATTCTAGCACACCTGATTCATATGAACAGGTCGTTATCAAGCTCTGTGGAAGCCTGATAATTCTAATCAGGTGTGGCCCTCGAGGACCAGGATTGCCCACCCCTGCCTTAGACCTTTAAACACTGATTGTCTGCATGTGAAAGACGCATGCATCTTATTCACACATTACATCATTTGTATCTGGCGCGCACGCACACACACACACACACACACACACTCTCTCACACACACACACTCTCTCACACACACACACTCACACTCTCTCTCTGTCACATACAGACACGCTCTCTCTCTCACACACACACAGACTCTCTGTCACTCACACACACACTCTCTCTCTCTCTCTCTCTCTCACACACACACGCGCGCGCTCACATCTGCTGCTGTGCACCATCCTCTTATTTCTCCTAAACACTCGTTAGCTTCAAGTTTCAGATCCCTAATTGTCTCGTTATGTAAACAAGCTAATTCTCCCACAGCTAGCAGACGTCTTCCATAGGCTCCAGAACAGGCACTTACCATCCAAAAGATCCCGGATCTTGTCCAAGTAAATTTCAAAATATGAAACCTGTAAACGAAAAAAAAGGTTTAATTAGCCAGAACACCAAAAAATCAAAATAAAACATTTCATAAAGTGTTCTTCTGACAAAAGACATGTCAAAGTTAGAGAACGTGTGCTAAAGAGGCAATAGGTGTGGTAGTAGGTCTGCTCTCTCCACCTACCTTGATATGGAACTCCAGGTTCTCATCCATTGAGTAGATGTAGTTGAAGATGTCTTGGACGATCCTGGGGATGATGCCCATCCCATCTGTGTCATGGAGGTTCCCCTGAAATCAATACAGTCACAGTAAACACAGAGCTTTTGGAAGGTACAGTACATCTACAGCGGGGATCACCAATCCTGGTCCTCGAGGTCCGCTGTCCTGACAGTTTTCGATGTTTCCCTGCTCCAGCACACCTGATTCTAATGAATGGGTCGTTATCAAGCTCTGTGGAAGCCTCATAATGATCCTTTATTTGAATCAGGTGTGCTGGAGCAGGGAAACATCAAAAACTGTCAGGACAGCGGACCTCGAGGACCCGTACAGCGCTGGTCACAGACCCACCTCCATCGTGTGCGTCTTGCCGGATGACGTCTGACCGTAGGCGAATATTGTCCCGTTGTAGCCCTCCAGCACATCTAAGAGAGAGCACACAGGAAGTGGCATGATCACTCTCAACTGGAAAACTGGAGTTGCTCATTGACACTGCTTAAGCTCTGCTGATTGTGAACTTGAGTTCCTCGAATGTGGGACCGGGTTTTTGCGAGGGAGCTCACCTTTGACGATCTTCTGAGCGCAGGCGTTGTACACCTGTTCCTGTGTTGTGTTGGACTGGAACACTCTGTCAAACATGTAGGGCTTGCCCTGGAGAGAGAGGGAACACACACACACACACACACTGTTAAACATGTAGGGCTTTCCCAGGAGAGGGAACACACACACACAGTCAAACATGTAGGGCTTTCCCTGGAGAGAGAGGAAACACACACACACTGTCAAACATGTAGGGCTTTCCCTGGAAAGAGGGAACACACACACACACTGTCAAACATGTATGGTTGCCCATACATTTATGCTGTGTTATTCCTTAGTGGATCAAGTCCATCTGCCTCCTGCCCTCTTTAGATTTCTGCACTCCTCCCCCTCCCCGCTTCTACCTCCTGTTCTGCCTCATCATCCATCCCTCCATCCACTTATTCACCTCTCTCTCTCTCTCTATAAATCTTTTTTGTTCTCTCTCACACAGCCAGAAGTGATGGAGCAAGTTCCAGTCCAGATCTAAAACAAAGCCAGAGGCTCGATCAGACCCAATGCTTTAATGAAAGAGATCCGCTCTCCCACTGAAGCCTGGATCAAACCGCCCCCCATGGCTGCGATCCTGCTTGGCTTATTGACAGTGCGACTCAGCACATTTCTGTTTGTACTACCAGGCAGCTCCCAGACAGCCTTTCTACCTTCCTGTATGGAGTCTGCCCTCACAGGGACACTGCTGCACTGATTACAGACGACGCAATCAGTCCTGAACACTCTTTCCCCCTGTTGGCCAGCCGCCCGATGGGTGATTTTCTGGCTCAATGTCAACACCTGGATAAAGGATCGCAGACTCAGTTCCCACGGTGACACGGCTGTCTCCGTTTACAGACGCTATGGAAACGGCCCACCCGCACGACTCTCGGTTGTCAGTGGTAGCCGAGGTTGTGCAGCCAATCAAAAAAGATGACTTTGTTTGTAAACAAAGAACACGTCATGTGTCATGAGTGTGCCTTGCCTGACTGAATACTGTTGCTTATTCTTCTTGGTACTGTGTCTAGCCCTGGTGCTGTGTCTATCCCCGGTACTGTGTCTAGCCCTGGTGCTGTGTCTAGCCCTGATATTGTGTCTAGCCCTGGTACTGTGTCTAGCCCTGATACTGTGTCTAGCCCTGGTACTGTTTCTAGCCCTGGTGTGGGCTATCCCTGGTGCTGTGTCTAGCCCTGATACTGTGTCTAGCCCTGGTACTGTGTCTAGCCCTGATGCTGTGTCTAGCCCTGGTACTGTGTCTAGCCCTGGTGCTGTGTCTATCCCTGGTACTGTGTCTATCCCTGGTACTGTGTCTATCCCTGGTACTGTGTCTATCCCCGGTACTGTGTCTAGCCCTGGTACTGTGTCTAGCCCTGGTACTGTGTCTATCCCTGGTACTGTGTCTAGCCCTGGTGTGGTCTATCCCTGGTACTGTGTCTAGCCCTGATACTGTGTCTAGCCCTGGTACTGTGTCTAGCCCTGGTACTGTGTCTAGCCCTGGTGCTGTGTCTAGCCCTGGTGCTGTGTCTAGCCCTGGTGCTGTGTCTAGCCCTGATACTGTGTCTAGCCCTGGTGCTGTGTCTATCCCTGGTACTGTTTCTAGCCCTGGTGTGGTCTAGCCCTGGTGCTGCGTCTAGGCCTGGTACTGTGTCTAGCCCTGGTGTGGTCTAGCCCTGGTGCTGTGTCTAGCCCTATTACTGTGTCTAGGCCTGGTGCTGTGTCCAGCCCTGGTGCTGTGTCTAGCCCTGGTGCTGTGTCTATCCCTGGTACTGTGTCTAGCCCTGGTGCTGTGGTCTAGCCCTGGTGCTGTGTCTATCCCTGGTGCTGTGGTCTAGCCCTGGTGCTGTGGTCTAGCCCTGGTGCTGTGGTCTAGCCCTGGTGCTGTGTCTATCCCTGGTACTGTGTCTAGCCCTGGTGCTGTGGTCTAGCCCTGGTGCTGTGGTCTAGCCCTGGTGCTGTGGTCTAGCCCTGGTGCTGTGGTCTAGCCCTGGTGCTGTGGTCTAGCCCTGGTGCTGTGGTCTAGCCCTGGTGCTGTGTCTATCCCTGGTACTGTGTCTAGCCCTGGTGCTGTGGTCTAGCCCTGGTGCTGTGTCTAGCTGAAGTGGATGACTGATTAGGGCGTGATCCAAAGGTCATCAGTTCGATTACCGGCCGTGCCAACATGACGTTGTGTCCTTGGGCAAGGCACTTCACCCTACTTTCCTCAGGGGGGAATATCCCTGTACTTGCTGTAAGTCGCTCTGGATAAGAGCGTCTGCTAAATGACAGAATGTAGGCTGGTGCTACACAGAGAGGACTGGAGGAATGGGTTAATGATTGAGGCCAGAGCCTGATCTTGCAGTCATCCATCCAGCAGCATCAGCTGACGATTCAGGCCGGTCACAAGACATGACCGCACTCGAATCAAGTCCAGCCAGCCAGCAAGCCAAGCAGACAGCCAGCCAGCCAAAAGACCAGCCAATCAAACATCCAGCCAGCCTACCAGAAAGTCAAACATCCAACCAGCCAACCAGCCAAACAGCCAGCATATCAACCAAACACCCAACCAACCAGTCGGCCGGCTATCGTCAATTAGCACGGTTAACACATTTCACCCAACCCATCCTGTAGCAACAGAAAATAAGGGCTTTCTAAGATCTGTTTTCAAAGCCAGGGGCCATGTTATTTATAGAAGAGTGTAACACAGGATATCTGTTCCACTAAGGTAACTGTCTCAAGACACCGTCGATGAGAAAAGACCTCTGTTTGTTTGTGGGGGAGGTTATCATTAGTGATATAATATTGTGCTTTTGGCACATTTTAATTGGCAATGAATCAAAACAAACCGAAGAATATTCCCCCGTCGTGGAAAAACAATATGAACGATATAACCAAGTGAACCGTGAAGAGACTGTTTAACCTGTGTTCTCTTTAGTGACCTGCCTGGAAAGGAACTAACAAGCAGATACATCTCATTCTGGAACACATTTCCCATGTAACATAGAGGCATATTTCCCTCTCTCTCCCATTCCCCTCTCTCCTCTCTCCAACCTCTCCATCGTTGCATCTCTCTCTTTACTTCCTGCCCTCTTCCCTCCTCCTCCTCCCTCTCCTCCCTCCTGCCTCTCCTAATCTCCCCTTAGTCTCCTCTCCTTGTTTCCACAGTGGGGTCTAACAGTAGACCCACTCGTCCCTGTGTGTGCCTGGAAGCTGTGACAGTCCAGCCTTGGAGGCTGACGTGATCTTTCTCTGGTGTGTGCATGTGTGCACGAGTGACAGGGCAGTAATGGACGCATGAATAATTCACTCTCCTGCCTTCGCTGTGCTAGCCAACCCAGCCACGCCTCATTCGCAAGACCGCGAGGCCGCCGCCGCCGCCCCAACCGCCCCCACCCCCCCCACGTCTTCCTTTCTTTAGCGCTCTCTGTGAGTAAGTCTGTCTTTCGTTTACAGGCCCTCTCTCTCTCCTACTCTCTCTATTGCTCTCTGTATGCGAGTCTCTCCCTTTACAGGCTCTCTCTCTCTCTCTCTCGGTGTGTGTGGGTTGGTGTGTGTGTGTACGGTACAAGGCTGGGAGAAGCTCCATTCAAAGTGAGACACTGCTGAATACCGGTTTTTCCACTGGGCTTCCACAGAGCAGAGGGACAGTATGATGTACACAGGCTGTATTGGGAGACACAAACATGGGGAGAATACAGATGCTGCCAAGGCCCTGCTGGAGCAGATCAGTCGATTCCAGTGGAACCTCAGGTGACAGATCTCAGCCGTATCAGATTCAGATAGAGCAGGACCATCCCCAGAGGGGCCCTACTGACCAGGACTGTTATGATAAAAAATCTGAGCTGAGCTAAATGAGTCAGTCATCCCGGATAAGAGCACAAAGCACACAAAACCCACGTAATAGTAAATCTCCAGCCCCACCCTCCAGAGGGCTTGCCGAGTACCAGTTGCCATTTCTGATTGGTGGAACAGCTGGTTGCCAGGAGAGAGACAGCAGAGATTACCCAGGGGGCCGAGCAGGACAGTAGTGCTGCCTGAGTTACTGCTTGGTGGTTATGAGTACAACACTACAATGCTGTATTATGCATCTGATCAAATCTTAACGTGGTTTAGCAGATGCTTTTATTCAAAGCAACGTATGTGAGCATGGGTTGGATTTGAACCGTAAAAGAAGCGATAGAAACCTGTACTGAATCTGCATGATTCTTGTGATATTGTCTCCTTACTTTACTTGAAAAAAACTGTGACAATGCCATCATGATTCTTGACAATCCAGTGCCTTTTTCAAAGTTGTGTCATTTTAAATTGTATTCTGAGCATTCTACTGGTGAGAAGCAGCCCATTATCAAAGTGCACACTTCACATAAAGTAACTAACTAGCTAGCTTGTTTGCATACAATGTTTTTTCCATGTAGACAGCTGATATCAATGACTCATTCATTCAACAATACCCAGCAAATACGTATCATGTTTGTATAGTCTGTGTAATGGTGTAACCTGACGTTATTTCTATAACTTGAAAATGAAGCTTTACAGGACCAGAACTATTTAACTGTTGTCTGTTTCAAACACTCATGCAAGCCAGCGCAAAAAGGAAAAA
Organism: Neosalanx taihuensis; assembly: GCA_030340665.1. NCBI lineage: Eukaryota > Metazoa > Chordata > Actinopteri > Osmeriformes > Salangidae > Neosalanx > Neosalanx taihuensis. Next base: position 3,878,728 of record CM059300.1, read on the forward strand.
CATTTAAAAAACGAACAAGAGAAACAGAGTTTAATTCTTTTGTGAGGCGTGTCCCCATACACTCCTGTATCAGTCCAAGAAAAACAAATGAACTTCTTGAACAGGAAAAATAATACGTAACCACCCTTAAAGACTTCCTACAGCTTCACTGCTCTTTAAAGAACAGTCAAACAGCCTTGAGCTGCAGAGTTCTATCACTGGCTTTATTGAACGAGGCGTGGTGTGTGAATCTGATGGGTAGCATGACAAGGCATTAAGCTAAGACGCTTCATCCCATTTAACGGCAGGACAAACAATGTTTGTGAGCGTGCGTGTGTGTGTGTGTGTGTATGTATAGGGTGTGTCAGCCCCACACTAGACCAAATATTCTTCAAGTCAAGGTCATGTGTTTAGAAGCGTTGACAGAGGTACTTAGGCACCAGCTAGTGCCAAGAAGTTTCCTTTTTATTACCAAGAATGGCTCCAGTACCCCTGAGGGGAGAGGTGGGGGGAAGAGGGGGGAGGGGGAGTGTGCGTGTAAGAGGAGTAATTAGGTCAGATAAAACAAACAGGGTACACTGACATTATCACCGGTGGTTTGCTACTTTGAGTGATATCTTGAGGAAATGGATCGAACCGACGAAAAAAAATGACAGTAGAAGAAAGGGACAGGACATGGGCCCAGTAGCATGGTGACAGAACCATGGGGGTCATTTCTGTACCTTCATTAGTCACTGATTAAAACCCGACTCTGCCTTTGTACAAGCTCCTCTCTACTTGGTTCTATGGTGATGTTTCCAAATAGAATTACATGTCATTGTTACCATTAACTAAAATAACCAGATAGATCAGCAGATGCCATCAGCCATCATAATATGGGGATGGGGGTCTTCTGTACTTAGTTGGCCTGTTTCTAACCAGATGCTCCCTAGTTTATGTACAAACACAATGTCGTGACGCGTTAGCCAGCTTAACTAGCAGCTAGCCTGGCTAATGACAGCAGAGCAGAGGGGTTATTTAGCTCCAGCTAGCTGCTATACCAAGCTAGTTAGCCAGACTTAGCATATAGCTTAGCTAACTCGACAATATATGACGGTTTGTTGTCGGTATGAACAGATATATTGTGTGGAATAGGAATCAAATGAAAGCCAGCTCGCAGTGTTAGACCAGCTTTCCTCCCAGCTAGGCTAGTGACGGTGTGAGCTGTGCCCGGCGGGGTGGCGGTGATCTGGGTCAACACAGACCCAGAGCCGGCCTGCTGGGGGTGGACAGATCCGTCCTAGCTGACGTTAGCTGCTAGCTAGGCTCGACTGGCAATGAAATGGCGCAGCGTCAACTATCCCAGAGGGCAAAACGGGCAAAATTTAAACCAAACTCACCCCGATGACAACATTGTCGTCCCCCTGAAACTTGGGGATGTATTTATCCCCTCTGGTCACCTCGGAGCTGTTCAGGGGCCTGAAGCGGCACATTACTTTGATGGTGCACTCCGCCGGTACCTCCGCCATCTTTCTCGATTCACGAAGGCAAATTCACAATTAAAATTCAAATATATCCCGGTTTTTAGGGGGAGGCTCGGGGTGAGGAGGGAGAGCCCCTTCCCCTCTGTCCCACGCTGCGGCTGGAAAGAGCAGCACTCGGTTCGATTTTAAGGGCTAAAATGTCTAATTCTTCTAGGGTGAAAATCACTTCCTCTCCAGTGTGGAAGCCATGATGCCGGTGGATCACTGGCTAGCTCACCCCTCCTCCTCACCCCGCATCCTCACCCCTCCTCCTCACCCCGCATCCTCACCCCTCCTCCTCACCCCGCATCCTCACCCCGCATCCTCACCCCTCCTCCTCACCCCGCATCCTCACCACTCCTGCTCACCCCTCTTTTTTCAGATTTTATTCTACTTTTTCTGTATAGGGGAGACCGGGGGTAAAAGTAACACATTTTGTTTGAGCGTGTGTAACTCAGTGGTTGTTTGTGCTGGGTCTCTCAAACTTTGATACATACTACCCATAACTGTTTTTTACAAGATGTCACGTTGACATATTGTAAACAATCACAAATGATGTGAGTTAGTGTCAAATACAAAGAGTTCCGTTGTTACAATCTACCCCACAACTGTAGTAACACCAGCTGGGGATGGATGTAACAATGAGAGGTAATTTGATAAAATAAGATCCACACTATAAAATGTGTCCTGTGCCAACTGGTAGGCAAACTTCCTGACCTAAAAGCAAGTGATCAGTAAACATGTTATCCCCCCTCTTAATAATAGGTAATAATTACGAAGAGAATTTCTTTACTTTTTTTATTATGCCAAACTAATTGTTACCTCTCGGGGGTTAACCCATAGAACAGATCAGTTGCTTCTGTTAAATACTCTGTCAAGAGTTCCTCCTGTTACAACTATCCCCACAACAACCAGCCATTACATAGCTAACTGTTTAAGGTATGTGGGTTTGAGGTGAGTGAGCGAGAGCACTAACCGCTCCTCCTCCTCCTCCTCCTCCTGTGGATCGCGTACACCCAATGACGCCACCCTCTCTGTTGTCAACACGCAATTTTAATTGATATTTTATGTTTTCGAAATCATGTAACTTTTAATTAAACATATTGATAGCAGATGTTTTTTTGGTTGTTGTTGTTGCGAAATTGAAAAATCAAATAAATAACTGAATCCTCGCAAAACCGAGACATTTCTTTTTTTGTTATGCATATTTTATATATATATATTCTCTTTAAAGAGAGAGAGAGAGAGAGAGAGAGAGAGAGAGAGAGAGAGAGAGAGAATTTGTAACCGTGAAATTGCATTCAAATCTGTGTTCAAATCATGACCTCACACCACAGCAGATGTTACAGCAGCAGACCTTCTTCAGTGCCCAAAGTGCCCATCCCCACACACACCCAGCTATAACATGTAGAGCTATGACTTTTTTTTGTTTCACACGGCTCATTCCGTAACTGATTGACAGAGCAAGTGGTCGTTGTCTAAGAGAGACTGAGGAGGGTGCGGCCTGGAACAGTTGTCAGAAGGACACTGCATGCTGCACCAGTCACTCTCCTGCTTCCAGCTGGCACAACCAGTAATCAAACTAAACAGAGAGCGAGACTTAAAGAAAAAAACGGACAGAGGTCAGTTAGTGAATCCAGCTTCAACAGTAATGACTAGTTGTTAGCCAGGCTACTTAAAAATACTCCAAAATATTAATTATCTGACCCCTATACGATTCAAGCAAAGCCATTATCTTTACCACTTGTAGATTTCGTATTATCTACACAAGCTTGGACTAGTGTGGTGTGGAATTTAGATCTCAGACACCATGGAAGCTTGCTGCCATAGAAACCTGCTGTAATGGGCGGAGAAGCTTCCCAGCAGCTATTTATGATCTGTGAGGTCATCCATGCTGTGTTGACCAGGAATACAGTTTTGCCGGTTTCCATGGAGAACAGGTCAGACAGGATGAGTATCGCCCTGCAGGCGTGGGTTAGAGGATGAACTCATCTCTCTCATGTCTAGGCTACATGCACATTAGGATTAGCAATGACCATCTATTCAATTATTATTTCTTACTCATCCTGATGCTCTATATTCTCCCCTTCCACATCCTCAATCATATCTTCATCCCCCTCCTCTCTCCATCTTTGGCCTGATCTATCTTTGCTGGTACTATAATCAACATAATAACGTGCCCGTAATTAAGTGTCAATTTTAAACGTTTTTATTTTAAATAAGCTTCCTTAAAGTTTATTGATCACTCCGTAAGAGAGATAGGAGACATGGAGAGATCGTTTCTTAATTAAACAAATACGTAAACATAACACGAGAGACGTAGAGTATCTGTCATAAAATCATTTATCTCATAATGATTATTACACCCATTTTTTCCCATGACGCCCACCTTTTATTCTGTCACTCGTGCATTGATGTGCAGGCCAGGTCACGTGCTGGTTTGAGCTCCCACACCTCGAGCGCTCAAGAGGCGGAAACACAGGAACTGACTGTGGAGCCGCTGACGTCACTTCATCCCAGACTTCCAATTTTGTAGAAGTATTTCTACGTGGTGGGTCACAAATACTTATTTTTCCAGTCCCTGTCATGTGCTTTCGAGGGGAGATGTGTGTCTTTTGTGTGTCTTTTCGACCATTCGTCAAAAGTCAATCGTTCTGAAACATTAATGAATTCTTAAACATTTTAACGCTCAGCGTTGTTTTTAGCGAGTCGTAAAGCACACTGTAACTACACACCGCTAGATGGCGCCAGATACCAATTTTCAGTGAATCCACTGACATTTAGCGTATAACCAGATCAAATCCCAATATCCTCATCTTCACTGGAGACCTACTTTGCCCAGCAGAGAATCCTGCTGAGATAGATTTTACACGCCTGTCGTTACCCTTCTACTCACACACAGGAATAATTGAATTGAGGGCCTTAATCCTTGAATGAATACACGGAGAGATGGAGTAATCTACAAGGGATTAGAGCTCACTGATTTCAACAGGCAATCATCAACTCAGAGATGCTCCAGTAAAATTAGTTAGGATTTTAAATCAGTTAGAGGTGTGAGAGAGACAGAGAGACATAGGAGGAGAGGTGAGTAGTGTGTGAGAGAGAATGAAATAAAAAAAGAAACGGCATCTATTGGTGTTCGATTCAAAAGAGAAGAAAAGAGAGAAAATGAGATTAGTTTGATTGCTTTGTGCTGTTAACGAGTAATCAGGAGATCAGGGAAACGAGTGCTGCTGCCCTCTTCAAGCTCCTGCTGTGACAGTGTTTGATTCTGCACTGAAAGGACTTCTAGTTAGGACACACACACACACCCACCCACCCACCCAAACACACACACTTCTGAACATCACTGTCCCAGTCAAGAAAACACACCCAACTCTCTCTCTTTCTCCTGCTCAATAAACACTTTTCCACAAACACACACATCCTACATTTTCCTTTCCATTTGTCTTAATCTTGTACTCCCCCCCCCCCCCCCACATACACACATTTGTCTTAATCTTGTACCCCCCCCCCCACACACACACACACACACATACACACACACAGTCACACTCTCTTCGGATTGGAGTTTAGTTTTGCTATTCAGTCATCAGTCCACTCCACACACACACACACACACACACACACACACACACACACACACACATACACACGATAAACAAGATTCTGTGATGATAAAACTCAGTTGAATTGTTTCCCCTTGAGGCCAAGTCTACCTCTCAGCTCAAACTGATGTTGAAACTGAAAAAGTGTGTGCAGGAGAAGGTGAAATGAGGATCTCCTCAGAACATTGCTCTGGGAAGAGTCTGCTGACGCAGGTGAAACTGTAATTGTGTGAGTCATGGTTTGTGCCGAGCTGCAAAAAGCAAAGCCAACTTCTCTGAGTTGACCTTAAAGTTTGAAGTATCCCAAGTATCCCAGAAGACCAAGAATTGAATCCTAAACAGCCAGATTGTGTGTGTGTGTGTGTGTCTCCTCATGAATGATTACTGACACCCTTGTCACCTGTGTGCTCAGTGTCCTGTCCTCCAGTGTGCTGGAGTTTATATAGCAGGCAGTTTCTCTTAAGCTAGTTAGAGGGGCTACAGCTAGTGTTGGTGGGCTACAGATCGTCATGCACCAGTTTTGTAGAACCACGGCGTCGTCTTTCATGGTTCTAAAGACTTCCATGCAGCCATGGGAAGGCCTGGACACATGTCCAGAAACAGAACAAGTGGCTGTATTGAACGATCTCTCCCAACTCCTAGGAAGAGGAACTGTTGCCTGACCAACTAGCCTGGATTGTTACAGGTCAGTCAGTCTGAAAGGGCCCCAAGGCCTACAACCTGAGAGGTATACCACTTCCTGAGTACCCCTTCCTAGAACCTCTCTCCACTGTTCTCCATGCTACAAGAACATCACTTGGATGGTGGCGGCGCTCACTAATGAGAATACAGAACCAAAATGGCCGCCATCGCAGGTTGTCAGCACTTTAAGGCAACTGTGAGGCGTTTTTGGGTAAGTGGAAGCAGCGGCCATCTGAGGTGAGCCGTAATGGAGCTCAGAGGGAGGGAAGATATAACGAGGGAATGTTTCAAACTGAGAAACACTATCAAACACTCCAAACTCATTTTCAACCTGCTCATTCGCTCCTTTTCCATTTCACTGCTCCTCTAAACCAGAGCTGTATTAGTTCACATTAGGAAATGTGGATTTGAAAAATAGGCTTGAATTTGAAAAGGTACAAAACAAACTGACGTAATACTTGACCGGTGTATCATTTGGAAACTGTCAAGACTTGAATAAGAGTAGACTGTCTTATGAGAGACAAGATGATAAGAATCAAACAGGTCTGATCACAGACATTACCTGACAAATACAAACTATTGTAGGAGCTCTTTGTACTGTCTTAGTTTGAAACCTCTATACACACTTCAACAGCAGCAAACCACTTCAGTCTGTCAAGCAGTCGATGTTTTTTTTATATGTTCTTTTAAATAACAGCCTTTCTTAAGAACTCAAACTCAGGTCAATTCAGTCAATGAACGCACCCTGCCTTTCATGAACCTTCATAATGAATGTGTACGTGTTGTGCATGGTTATGCTGCCATAGCAACGCTTTCAGTCCTTCAGCGGGGCTGATCCTTTGTGCATCAAGCTTTGTGTTTCTGTAGCCTCCCTTGTTCCTGCTATTCTTATCTAAATAAAAAAAAAACATCCACTTCCTTCTAAAAGGTTTCATGGTTGAATTCATCTACAAATGCATGTTAAGCTGCTTATTGACAAGCGATGGGATGATTTTGGCCCCATACATTGTGAGTTCACACAGCCTTATGTACCTTAAATCACTTCCTACACCAGGGGTTTCCAACCCTGGTCCTCAGGAGCCACTTTTAGATGCTTCCCTGCTCTAGCATACCTGATTCTAATGCATGGGTCATTATGAGACTTCCACAGAACTTGGTAATGACCGATTCAATTTAATCAGGTGTGTTGGAGCAGGGAAACATCTAAGACTGCCTGGACAGTGGCTCTGAAGACCAGGAATGGACACCACTGTCCTACACCTTCCTTCTATCCACACCTTGACACACACCTTGACACACACCTTGACACACACACACACACACACACACACACACACACACACACACACACACACACACACACACACACACACACACACACACAGAATAACACAAGAGACATGCTTTTCCAAACACAACAATGCCCTGGAGGTTCTTCTTTTATTTCCATTGTGAGAATTCAGACTGTCTTTTCTTTTTTTTTTTAATTCATCGTCCAAAGTAGGGGTCTAGAAAAAACAAACCTCATGAACCAATCAGGCCACAGGAACCAGCGTTCAGGATGTAGTACAGACAACATCAAACTACTGCAGCCTTGTTCAGAATCAGACTCTTCACAGAAGAGAGATTACTTATTTATTATCTTTTTTTTTTTCCTTCCAGAGAAAGGCGCCTGAAACTTTATTTTGTATTTTCAAGGCCTTGCAGCCTTCTGGGAAAAAAAATAATAATAAGAAAATGAATTTTATTGTTTTTTTTTGTTGTTAAATACATGTTTTCTTTTTCATTGCGTATAAATTGGAATGATAAAAATGTTGAATGTTTACTGCATTATTCTCCCTTATAGTTATTTGTTCTTTTTTTCTCCTGTTTGGTTCAACAAGTAACAATATAATGAAGTCTTTTCTATGTGGAACATACAATCATTATCCAAAAAGAGGGATACAAAAATAACTCGATTTCTTTCACAAAAATGTGTGGGGTGCGGAGGAATCTTCTAAAAAAGCAAAATTATAAGAAAAAGGAAAACAAAAAGTGCTTAGATCATTCAGAAGCAGCCTTCTGAAATGAGACATCCTGTGGAGTTACTGGTCTCGAGAACTATTTGAACGGAAGATCGTCGCAATAATGATTACTCACTGACAAACCGATAAGAACGTCACCACGGCTCTCGTCACCCCCTCCCCCGCTGTGTACAGACACACTGCACCACTGAGCGACTACAGACCCACCTCAGGAGCCAATCAGTGTTCAGCACATACAAAAACTACAGAAGTTCAGATCCATCACATATACATGCTGACTGACTACAGCACAGGAGCCAATGAGAGTCCAACGTACAAAAAAACCCAAAAACAAAACAAGGTCAAAAGAAACAAAGTTGTTTTTTTGTAAACACGGCACAATAAATATCTAAAAGGTCACAGGGTCAGCCCCTAAAAGGTCAGGGTCACCCCGGTGATATCGTCCATGATGGGGCTCCACTCACAACACTGCCAGTATGTCGCTTGTTTGTATTTTTTCCTTCTTCTTTTTAATTTCATCCCAAGTGCAAAAACATCACAAATGAACAAATTCTGTATTCAAGTCATGTCATGTACACAAGGGTTTAGGGGGCATTACAAATATGCAGTACTGTACATATAATTGCAATATTCATAATTTACAGACAATGATATCTCTTATAAACAAAAACAAATTATGGGAGGGGGGAAAGGGGGGGGGGAGGGGGTGGTGGGCAGGATTGTGTGTGTGTGTGTGTGTATACAAGACAAGCATTGCAATTAAGTCCCGCCCCCCTCCTCCCCAGGTTGGAAACGGCGCCCCGCCCCCGCCTCTTGCATCCAACGCGTCTCTCTCTGACAATGCATAGCACCTGACCTGGCCCCGCCCCCCCGCCCTGCCCCCCAGGGTCCCAGCTGTCTCAGGGTGGGAGGCGGGGCTACGTCACTTCCATGGCCACTGTGTTGTCTGATAGGCTGTTGAGGGGCGGCTTGTCTTGGTCCAGACTCTCCCTGCAGCCAATGAGAGAGATAGAGGGAGAGAGAGAGAGCGATAGAGAGAGAGCGATAAAGAGAGAGCGATAGAGAGCGATAAAGAGAGAGAGCGATAAAGAGAGAGAGCGATAAAGACAGAGCGAGAGAGAGCGATAAAGAGAGAGTGAGAGAGCGATAAAGAGAGAGTGAGAGAGCGATAAAGAGAGAGTGAGAGAGACATCACATTAGAGATGACCATCTTCTGTGCAAATAACCCACAATATGTGCACATTTACATGGGGAATCAAACGGATTCTGATTCTAACCAGGACCAACCCCACCCGAACGCGCCCTCCTCACCTGGGCACCATCTCCAGCCCCCCCGTGGCAGCGGTGACCTTGGGCATCTGACAGTTGGCGCTGGCGGCCAGCTTTAAGGCGGAGGTGGACACGGCGCTGAGCGCCCGGGGGATGTGGTGTCGCTTGCTGAGGGCGGCGGCGGCGGCGTTGGCGGCTGAGGCGCTCAGGCGGAGGTTACTTCCGTTCCCCGTCAGAACCTGAGTGGTGGAGGAGGACAGGGGGTGGGGCGTGCCGTTGTTGTTGCTGTGGGCGACCGTGGAGGAGGGGTGGAGGAAGGTGGGGGAGGGCGTGCTGGAGAGGTGCAGGCTCTTGTAGACACCTGGAGGAGGGGGGCGGGTTAGAATCATTTTATACCATAGCGATTATTTTATGTTGATCTAAAATCATGGCCTGAGGGGGATGTCCCTGTACTTGCTGTAAGTCGCTCTGGATAAGAGTGTCTGCTAAATGACTCAATGTAAAATGTTTAAATATTAATAATAATTATTGTATTAGTTAGACTTTGTACCTTTTAGTATTAGTTTGACTTTTACCACAAAAATGCCTCTATTTTGAATGTAAGCATTCATTCCCAGAGAATAAAACCCCTTCCTTCCTTCCTGTTTCTGATCCAGGTGGGAAGCTTATCTGATTGGTTGCTGGTTAGTGACAACCAATCAGTGTGTCTGTTGACCAGCTGGACTCAGAGCTGCACATCAATAAGCTGTCGTTATGATCACACACGGATCACACGATTCCAGAAGCTTCCCCTGCTAATGTTTCAACACCAGAGAAGGCGCTGGCACATCCTCGAGGTGAGGATGAAACTCGGGTGTAAAGTTCCTCTGAGCTTCCAGCTGTTGCTGTGACTCCATGACAGTTCTGATAGGAGAGTCTGTTCTCAGCAGTGCTGTAGTCCTACCTGAGGGAGAGAGGACTCCATTGACTCCAGTTCCCAGAACCCCCTCCTCCTTGGTCTTGAGGGTCAGCAGCTGGTCTGTGGAGACCAGGGCAGAGGCTGCAAACTGGGCGCTGGCCGAGTCCAACGTCTTTGACACCAGACCCTGGGGGGGAGGGAAGGAGGGAGGGAGGGTGAGTACAGCCATCCAGCCTGGGGGGCAGAGCTGGAGAGAGAGAGGTAGGTAGCCTTGTAGACAACATGAAGAGAGACAAGGAGATAGAGGGAGGGAGGGAGGTAGAGCCAAGTAGAGTCAGGGCCTCAGAGAGTGAGGTAAAGTGAGGTAGAATCGGGGCCGGAGAGAGTGAGGTAAAGGAGGTAGAGTTGGGGCCAGAGAGAGAGAGAGACAGAGAGAGAGAGAGAGAGAGAGAGAGAGAGAGAGAGGTAGAGCGAGGTAGAATCGGGGCCGGAGAGAGTGAGGTAAAGTGAGGTAGAGTTGGGGCCGGAGAGAGAGAGAGAGATAGAGCGAGGTAGAACCGGGGCCGGAGAAAGAGAGTGAGGTAGAGCGAGGTAGGGTCAAGGCCAGAGAGAGGTGGCTGCGTCTGACCTGTGTGTTGTTAGCGGTGGAGGTCCTGTTAGCCTGCTGCTGCTGCTGGCTCTGTTCCATCTGCTGCTGCTGCATCTGGGCTAGCTGTTCCTGATGCTGCTGATACTGCTGGGCTGTGAACACTGGCAACACACACACATACACACACTTTAACATGCTGGCCACACTCTGACATCTGTAGCCCCCCCTCCCTGTGTGTCCAGGCAGTGAGGGTGGTCAGTTCACCACTTCACCACCAGGGGGCAGGATCAGCGTTGGAATACACGACTGGAATGAATGCTGGGAGACTGGTCTACAGTCTACTACTGGAGTCAGGTGGCTGAGCGGTTAGGGAGTCAGGCTGGTAACCAGAACGTTCAAAACCCTGGCCGTGGCTAAATAACGTTGTGTCCTTGGGTAAGGTGCTTCATCCTACTTGCCTCAGGGGGAATGTCCCTGTACTGGCTGGAAGTCGCTCCGGATAAGAGCATCTGATAAATGACTAAATGTACTACAGAAGCAGTTTCTGACGAGTGATTGTGTGTGACTGTGTGTGTGTATCTGGTCTGTTTAATATTCAAAAGGTGAGAGACCTCCCCCTCTCATTCACACTGACTAAACCCATGCATCTTACGAATGCGTTTATCAAACAGCCATTCTAGATTGACTCTGGCTGTCAAGGGACGAGATGGTATACCATGTGAATGCTGAATAACCGCCGTTTGGTTATTTTCTACCACTGAGAAAGAACAGGACCAGGCTTTCTAACCACAGCTCTACTCGAGACTCAGAAGGAGAAGAGGGTTTGAGGCACGCACCCCTGCCCAGGTCTGGGAGGGGGGATCAATACGAGATGTAAACCACCTGAATCATTTCATGCACAAAGACTTTGCAATTACGTTTCTCAAAGAATCTCCATGGCAGTCAAAAGACAGGCACTTTCCAGCAAATAGCTGCTTCCACACAAACAGGTCGAGTCGTATGAGACTGAAAGAGTTCATGTGTGTAAGAAAGAGGAGAGATACAGAGGAAGGAGAGAGAGAGGAGAGAGACAGAGAGGAGAGAGAGACAGACAGAGAGCGAGACAGGAAAGAGAGGAAGGAGAGACAGAGAGGAGAGAGAAAGACAGAGAGGAGAGACAGAGAGGACAGAGAAAGACAGAGAGTAGAGACAGAGAGGAGAGAGAAAGACAGAGAGGAGAGAGAGAGGAGAGAGAGAGAGGAGGGAGAGACAGAGAGGAGAGACAGAGAGGAGAGACAGAGAGGAGAGACAGAGAGGAGAGAGAGAGACAGAGAGCGAGACAGAGAGGAGAGAGATACAGAGGAGAGAGACGGGAGAGACAGAGAGGAGAAACACAGACTGAGGAGGGAGAGAAGAGGAAGGACAAGGAAAGAGAGACAGCCAGAGAGGGAGAGACACTCACCGGAGACAGGGGTGGGAGCGGGAGCTCCTCTCCCCTGAGAAGCAGCTCCGCCCGCCTGGGCCCCGAAGGTAGAGGAAGTGGATCGAATCAAGCCGCGGCTCAGCCTCCTGAACAGGGGGTCTGCATTGTCTAGGTGGTGCAGTGGGAGTGTCCGTGGTCTAAAGTGTCTCCAGCGACACGCTTTTATATTCAAGAGTAACTGACTGAGGTCCGAGGAGGAGGAGGAGGGGGAGGAAGAAGAGTGTGACGTGGGTCGGTCCGAGGTATTCGTTTCTGAGGTACTGGAGAACTTGTGGACTGGAGAAAGCGGAGGCCGGTCGAGGGTTTCCGGATCCAGCCCATGAAATATGTTGTCGTAGTCCGTGTGTGCCCTGTCGAGCAGAACCCTGGAGGGGAGGGAGTGGGGGAGGAGAGAGGGGAGGCAGGGGGGAGGTCAGAGCTGCTCACAGACAGGCTGGAGGTGTTTCTGTTTGCTTTGTAAAACCCAGCGGTGCTGGGCGTGACATCAAGTCACTCATCTACAGAGAAACGTCTGAGACGCCATTGTTCAATCTAGCCTCCTCCCTCCTCTTAGTGATCTCCCCCCTACTGTAGCCCCCCTCCAGTCACCCCTTCCCCCCCCTCTGGTACCCTCCCCTCCCCTCCGGCAGCTTACCTGCCTCCCCTGCCCAGCCGTCGGCGAGCCATGCCCAGGCAGCGGCGAGGCACGGTGAGCGTGGTGAGGCAGAATCGGTACCGCTTATCCCCCGGGCCCCCCTCTGCCGGGCCGCACCACGGCCAGCTGCCCCCGCGCTCCGACCGGGCCTGCCGGGAAACACAGGGCCAGGACGCTCCGTTAGGAAGCCGCTCACACACACACTACACGCAGGCTGAGCTGCTCCCCTATTGGCTACTGGGCGGTACTGGCCACTCACAGCGTAGTATTGGCAGCCTGCCTTCCTGCGGAAAGCGTAAGCACCGTCCGGGTCGTTCTCCTCCTCGGCCTCGGACGAGCCAGAGTACATCTGCAGACAGAGGTCAGGAGGAGGTTAAAGGTCAGAGGGAGGTTAGGAGATTCACAGCAGGGAGGCTGTAGAGGCTTTGGATAAAGCGTCTGCTAAATTAATAAATGTAAATGTAGAGGCCAAACCAGCCTCCCAGGCCAACAAGCACTTGTATTTCTTGGCTTAGTTTATTGGCTGCTCGACATCTTGGGTGGCTATGAGCGATGTGGCAGCAGGCCTAACTCTAGTCATCCCACAGTCAGAGAGAGGGACACAGAGTGACAGAGAGACATACAGGATGACAGGGAGAGAGGAAAACAGGAACAGGAAGAGACTGAGAGACAGGGGGGACAGGAGGAGAGACAGTCAGAGAGGTAGTAATAGAGAGACAGGGGAAGAGGAGGAGACAGTCAGAGAGAGGTAGTGATAGAGAGACAGGGGGAGAGGAGGGGAGACAGAGAGAGAGAGGTAGTGATAGAGAGACAGAGAGACAGGGGGAGAGGATGGGGAGACAGTCAGAGAGAGGTAGTGATAGAGAGACAGGGGGAGAGGAGGGGAGACAGAGAGAGGTAGTGATAGAGAGACAGAGAGACAGGGGGAGAGGATGGGGAGACAGTCAGAGAGAGGTAGTGATAGAGAGACAGAGAGACAGGGGGAGAGGAGGGGAGACAGAGAGAGAGGTAGTGATTTAGAGACAGGGGGAGAGGAGGGGAGACAGAGAGAGAGGTAGTGATAGAGAGACAGAGAGACAGGGGGAGAGGATGGGGAGACAGTCAGAGAGAGGTAGTGATAGAGAGACAGAGAGACAGGGGGAGAGGAGGGGAGACAGAGAGAGAGGTAGTGATTTAGAGACAGGGGGAGAGGAGGGGAGACGCAGAGAGCCCAGCAGGGCGGAGGCCTACCTGGGAGTAGGGCTCGTCGTCAGAGCTGGGGAAGTCGTACTGGTTCAGGTCTTTAGGGTTGAACACGGAGGGGCCGGCATGGTGCGCTGCCCCGGACGACAGCAGCAACACTTTGGGCTTCTTCTCGTACTTCCTCTTCTGCCGGACCACCTCTGCCTTCTCAGGCTGGGGGACAGAGGAGGAGGAGGGGGGGGGGTTACTACCAGCACCAACCACTGAACCCAACAACACAAAGAAACCCAATCTGGCAGCAGTTCCAATCGGAACAGATATCCCTACAGAGCGAGTGAGCAGAGTTTGGAACACTCGATCAGGGCGTCTAGCAGACGCTTTCAGCAGAAACATCCAGAAACTCCAGGGTTTATATTCAGACAGACACAGGAGAGTGGCTGTGAACTTTCAGCTGAGTCAAACAAAGAAGCAAACATACAAATCTACAGCCATCCATCAATCCAGCCACTTAACCATCCATCCACTCACTCACTCACTCACTCACTCACTCACTCACTCCCATCCATCGTTCTGTCTCCAACCCTAGCTCCTCCACCTTGTGTACGCTCCTTCCTGGCCCCAGCATACCTTGGACTTGTAGTCTTTGTGGTCCAGGTGTTCCTGATGGCGGTACTGGCTGCTGTGGGTCAGGGGAACCAGGGGGATGGTGTAGGCTGGCTTGGCCAGGGCTCTCTGGGCAAGCAGCTCGGCCATGATCTCACCACCGAAGTCAGCCATGCCATTCCTGGAGAGGAGGGGGGGGAGACAGAGGGTGAGAACCAGCAGCCAAGAGCCAGCAACGCTCTGCCCAGTGCCAGGCCAATCATCAAAAGAACCACTTAGAAGTTACGACCAAGCGTTTTCATTTGGCCAGAAGGGCCGGCTGGGTTGAAGTCCTGTACTAAGCGGAAGCTAAGTGCTTTTATGACTCTGTATGGAGCCTTCTGCCATCACATTACCCTGCTCATCAAAACTCAGGCCTAGTGCCTGCAGCCTGGTGTGACCAGACCACCTGCTGACTGACCAGACCACCTGCTGACTGACCAGACCACCTGCTGACTGACCAGACCACCTGCTGACTGACCAGACCACCTGCTGACTGACCAGACCACCTGCTGACTGACCAGACCACCTGCTGACTGACCAGACCACATCATCGGCTGACTGACCAGACCACCTGCTGACTGACCAGACCAGACCACCTGCTGACTGACCACATCACATCACCTGCTAGGTGTGCTGCCCCCATCCTGCCCTCAGGTGTGCTGCCCCAATCCTGCCCTCAGGTGTGCTGCCCCCCAGCTGTCCTACCCCCCAGGTGTGCTGCCCCCCAGCTGTCCTGCCCCCCGGCAGTGCTGCCCCCAGCTGTACTGCCCCCAGGTGTGGTGCCCCCCAGCTGTACTGCCCCCGGCTGTACTGCCCCCCAGGTGTGCTGCCCTCACCTCTTCTCCACCACCTCCAGGGTGAGGTGCAGCAGTTCCCTCTTGCTCTTCTCCCTCCTCTTGATCATCTCCAGGATGGTGACCGCTCTGCTCAGGTCCCTCCGCAGCTTCAGCATCTTCTCGTACGACGCCTCGTCGTTCTTGCGGTTCTGTCCCGGGCAGATGGCACAGTCACACACCAGAACCACAACAGGAAATGACACGGTCTAGAACCTCTGACCTCACAGGAAATCCTTCACATTTAACAATAATATTTACATACATTTTTTACCTTAATTCATACAAATATAAATGCTAAATGTAGCCAAACACGCACAAGAAAACCTGATAATGTGCTCAGAGTATTCCAACAGACCCAGATTTCTCCTCTGTGAACTAATTGGCTGACTGGCTAATTGGCTTGCTGATTGGCTGTTTGTCTAATTGGCTGGCCACTCACCTTTCTGGTCTGCATCTTCTCTGTGCGGCGGCGGAAGGCCACGTAGGGGTCGCTGGTGCTGGAGCCGTCCCTCCTCTCCTGCTTGACGCTGGGGTGCAGCGTGCCGCTCTGGCAGGACTTCCTCTTCTGGCTCCAGTAGTCAAACACCTCCTGGATCAGCTCGTCATCCTCCTTCAGGAGGAGCTTGGCCTCCTGCAGGCTCACCAGCTGGGGGGGAAGGAGAAGAGGGCAAGGTGAGGAGGGCAGGAGAAGAGGAGGAGGCAGGCAAGAAAGGAGGAGGTAAAGGAAAGAGGACAGGAGGAGGAGGAGAGGTGGGCAGGAGACGAGGAGGAGGCAGGGAAGAAAGGACGGCAGGAGGAGGAGTGTGGGAAGGGAGGGAGGGGAGGTTGTATTAAAAAAAAGAAAACAGTTATTGATTGATCAAGTACGATAGGTGTGTACAGGACAGGTGTGTACAGGATAGGTGTGTACAGGATAGGTGTGTACAGGACAGGTGTGTACAGGACAGGTGTGTGTGCATGCGTCAGGCTCACTTGCTGGCCGCTGCCCTTCTCCAGACGGTCGATCATCTCCTCAAACTGCAGGAAGGTGATCTCCATCTTCTTCTTCAGCTTGGTCACAAACGCCTCGTCCTCCGTGTCCAGGTCATAGTCTGGCTGCTCTGTGTCCAGGCTGAAAGCTGTGGAGGGGGAGATGGAGGAGTCAACTCACCTTTCAAAAGGCACACAGGGCTTGTCCATTCATCCTGAAGGCGTTACTGGTCAGTTTACAGCTCCGACAGCCAATCACATCTCTCGTCTGAGAGGTCTGAACTGATTTGAACTAGCCAGTAAGACACCGCCGTCTCCTGGAGCTACCCGGGTACTTTGGAGACGCTTTGATCGTGGGTGGCTACACCCATCCCCCAGGTATACAAACAGATCAGCAAAACACACACAAGTTAAGAGTGTGCTGCACATCACAATCAAGAAGGCCCCCACCCCCCCCCAGAGCCTCCACAGTTCTGCAGGTGCGGATGAAGCGGCCCCACAAGCAGCACCACGCATCACCGGGCTCGGCGCAATTAAGAGACTCGATTAAAGTGCCATTTAGAGACGTAGACTGCAGCGAGCCCCTGGGCAGCCAGGGAAGGGGAGGAGAGTACAGAGTGGCCTGTGTTTCCTCATCAGGAAGGGCGGAAGGTGTCAGGACTGACAGGGGCTCCGGGCTGAGCTAGCGACAGTCGCTGTGTGTCACCGCAAGACACCGCGGGGGAAATGACACACGCCATCCATCAGCACACCGTTTAAAGGCTAAACGCATCCTCTAACGATGACACTGGAACAGAGGAGGAGGAGGAGGAGGAGAGGAGGAGGAGCTGCTGGAAGCAGACAGGCGACCTCACAACACTAACATCCCTGCATCGAGACAGTACTTCAGCCAATCAGGAGCTCCTCCCCACAGCCTGGCTACCATGGTTAGGGTGTCTTTTCCCCCAACCTTCACAACTTAACTACAGAAACAAACCACTTCCAATAGCCCACACCTACAACACTGTTTTAACACAGCTAGAATACAGCTAGAATACAGCTAGACTACAGCTAGAATACAGTCAGAACACAGTCAGAATACAGTCATATCACAGCTAGAATACAGTCAGAACAGCTAGAATACAGTCAGAACACAGTCAATACAGCTAGAATACAGTCACAGTACAGCTAGAATACAGTCAGAACACAGCTAGAATACAGTCAGCACACAGCCAGCCAACTCCAGTTCTGGCCTCAGCGGGACTTTAACTCGACACAGCAGCCTGGTTCAGGCAAAGAAGCTGTAAGCTGAAGATGTAGAGAGCCTAGAGGGGGACAGACAGAGGCGGGGGTGTGTGTGTGTGTGTGTGTACTCACGCTGTATGTGAATGAGCTGCTTTGGCATCCTGAAGTCCCCAGGGTAGAGGGACTCATAGTAGGCGATGTTGCTCTCCGCCTCGGGGACGGGGATCACCATGCTGTCCCTCTTCTCCCCGTACACCTGCTGGGCAGAGATGGCTCTCTGGAGATGGTGTTCCTACAGGTGGAGGAGGAGAAGGGAGGAGAGGGGAGGAGGAGAGGGAAGGAGGAGGAGAGGTGAAGAGAGGGGGGGAGGAGAGGGAAGGAGAGGGGAGGTGAGGGAAGGATAGGGGAGGGGGGTGAAGAGAGGGGGGGAGGAGGAGAGGGAAGGATAGGGGAGAGGGGGGAGAGGTGGAGAGAGGGGGGAGGAGGAGAGGGAAAGATAGGGGAGGTGAGGGAAGGAGAGATAGGAAAGAGGTAACAAGATGGGAAACAGAGAGGGTGGAGAAGGAGTGAGGATGGGTGGGGGCAGGGGGGGAGAGAGAATCAGAGGATGAGTACAAGAGCACAGCCACTTCACCATGTTATCCAAGAGCACGGTAAGACCACCATGAGCCACGCGTGTTCTGAGAGACAAGCTGACATGACGCGTCTCAGGGCCTCCAGCTGTGACCCCAGTTCAGCCTAGACCGACATGTTCCGGAAAGAAAAATACCAACAGACGGTGTCAGATCCCTCCCCCTGCCTCTCTGACAGATCAGCAGGGCTGTGAGGACCAGCTCCCGTTCAGGGAGGGCCTCACACCAGCCGCTACCCCCCCCCCCCCCCCCCCACACACACACACACACACACCACGAGGGCAGAGAACACCACTCCCGGCTGACGTAGGTGTTGCATTCCACTGCCGGCACAAACAACAATCATCTCCGTCTGTGGACATCCACCAGGTGGCGGGGCGGGGCAGTTAGGAGGGGCGGGGCAGTTGGGCACCTGGTCGTTAGGTCTTCCCTGGCTCTCAGCAGCAGACAGGGCAGGATAGTGAACCCAGGATGGCTGATAGAATGTGGGGAAGGACAGACAAGCTGGAACATGGAACACAAGGGTGTGCATCCTGGGAGGCTGATCAAGGCTGGAGGCTGAGCAAGGAATACTGTGTGTGTGTGTACTATATATTTATTTGTGTGTATGCGTATACTATATATATATTTATTTATTTGACGCGAGCCAAGTGCTTCCGCAGGGGAATGTGCCGGAAGGCAGTCTGGCCGTCAGAGCTGCTGTCTGAAGGGCCTCAGCTCGCAGCTGAAAGCTCCTCCGCTCAGACGTGGGCACACTGCCACTGGCAGCCTGTCAGCGACACAGCAAGGGCCCACACTGCTACATCAGTGTATGTCAGGGAGGTAAGAGCGTGTGTGTGTGTCTTCCTGTGGTCAGAGAGCTGCTGATGTTTGCTCAGCGGTCAGCCTGACATCTGACACCTCGCTGAAGGCCCAGAGCGTTCCTGACCACAGGGGAAACCCAGAACCCGCAGAGAGAGTTTCCCAGAAACACAAACAAGCCCCCAACACAGGTGCCCTCTGAGAGGGAAGGATGCTGGGATGTCCACCTGACACGAGCAGCAAAGAACCAGAGGACTGATATAGAACTTCTGGAAGTCTGAGCATGGCTGGCTGTGTTTGTGCTTTAAGACACAGCCTGGTTCTGCCATGTATCAGAGGGGGGGAGAGGAAAGAGGAGAGGGGGGAGGAGGAGAGGGGAAGGAAAGGAGTGAGTCAGACCGGCTCCCACGCTACAGGGCAGGATCCGTCCCGCTCTAAAACCATCAGCGGGGTGTTCATGCTCCAGGGGTGTTCAATCCTGGTCCTCAGGAGACACTGTCCTGGAGGTTCTAGATGTTTCCCTGCTCCAGCACACCCGATTCGAACTAATGGTCATTATGAAACTTCCACAGAGCTTGATAACGGCTCATTCAGTAGGATCTGGTGTGCTGCAGCAGAAGAACATCAGACCTTCAGGACAGTGGCCCTTATCCAAGACCTTCAGGACAGTGGCCCTCGAGGACCAGGATTGGACCACAGGTCTGGACCCTCTTTCAGGTGAAGAAACTCAGTGTCAACCAACACCAAACCGAAGCTCCAACTAGAAGCTGCCACAGTGACAGCAGTGCAAACCTCAACGTGTTCCTACTCTCCGTAGCTCGACAGTTGCCCGCGTTCCTGGAACTGAACTCAACTAACGCCTTCCTGTCCCTCTTCAAGGCCGTCAGCACGTCTTTTCCCAGGCACATTCCAGCTCACTATAGATGCTTCTATTCAAAGTGCACTCTCAAAGCTCTCTCCCCCGCACACAGGTCTTGTGTAACCTTGAGATGGTTTGGTTGAATCATGTCTCCATGCAGCCCCTCGCTCTCCGCTACGACAAACTCAAATCAGCCAGTCCCTGCCTGGAGGGGGAGAAAACGTGCTCTGCTGCCAAACTCAAACCCTCAGTTTGATGGCCTCCCCCAGGCCATGCCGGTGTTTCTTCAGGACAACAGAGTTGCATCACGCTGCAGAACAAGAATCCCGGGGCTAGTTAACGAGATCCAAAATAACTTTCCAAAAACACGTTCACAAAGGCATAGATCTACACCGCATTCCAGATCCGAGTCTACAAATACCCCCCCCCCCCCCAAACTCTCTCTGCATTCTTCAGACCAACGCCATCAGGAAACAGCCTTCTGAACGACCGTATATATCAATGTCAGCTCTCTGACAGCGCACGCCTCCAGCCTGTCAGCCAACATCACAGACACAGTAAATACCACCTAACATAAAGGACACCCCCAGCAGCTGGGGGCTGGGGGAGAGCTGGGGGCGGGGGATAGAGGAGGGGAGGGTTCACAGTCATCGCGGTCCTGAGAGCTCACATACATAGAGGACCCTGCCGCCACGCTGCCAATCCCATTACCACCAAGTTGAGTACGAATGTTAGGGATAGAATCTCTCTTTTCTGGCTTTCAAGGGTCACTTCAGGTGAGTTCTACCGATGCGACAGTAAAAAGCATTTGGCCGTTCAGGCAAAAAGGATGCGAGTCTCTGATGATGCAGGCTGCAGAATGTGGAAGAGCTTAGGACCAGTAAGCAGTACAGTACATCTGCTCTCTGGTCCTAAGCTCTTCCACATTCTGCAGCCTGCACCTAGCAGAGCGTCCAAACCAGAACGCTCGCTGGCCTCAACTGCTTTTAAGTTCTAAGATATCTACGACAGGTGACACACTGTGCTGTACATTCTGATACAACAAAGTCTCAGCAAGAGACCTGTCAATAGCCAGAGGTGTGGGTGTGTGTGTGTGTGCACTCACACTCAAATGTGTTCTGGCACCCGTACAAAGGCAACAGGACTACCACCCAGCAGCGTGCACGCACACACGCGAACACACACACACCTCATCTTCACCCAGTGTAAACACAGTGTCTAGACCAACACAAACACAGCACGCATGTGAACTTCCTCTCCTCTCTCTCAGTTCACCCTCCTCCAGCACAAACTACAAGCAGCATCACATCGTTAACGTGACAAGAAGAAGTACGTCAGGTTGGAGCGTTAACCAAGTGTAACCCGTCACAGACTCAATCACTCATGGCTAACCTACGTTAAGATATAAAACACAAAGCACCGTTACAGCCCCTGGTCTGTTACAGACGGATGTATCCTGAAAAAAAGCTTCTGCACATCCTTCCCAGTGACACAGTTAAAACACCTTTAACTTTCCTCACACCATTCTCACATGCCGGTAACGGGACGTTGACGGGAGTTCAGACCTTCACCCTCCATCTCCCCCACCCCCTGCATGTCACATATCTACCCCCTGTGATCCTGTGGGGGGTCCTACAGGTGTCCCCACATCACATCAGTCCCCCTTGGAAGCCAGGTTAGCACTAGCGTTAATCTTAGACTATCAGAAGGATCCCAGCGAGCCCTGTACATGGGTAACAACAGGTTAACTGTCAGATACGCTGTCAGTTTAAACCATGCTCTGTGTACAAGTGCTTTACTGTACAAGTGCTTTACTGTCTGCAGAGTTCAGTAGATCATAAGGCAGGACAGTCCATGTGGTGGAACAGTCACCATAAATAAACATACACAGTTGGTTCAACTGCCCGTGTTGCCAACACACAACAATGAATCACAACAGACCAAAATAAAAACCACATTTGTACACAAGATACGTTCGAGTGATTTTCGGAGTGTCTAGATGCGGTTTACAAACTGCCACTTATCTGAACCTCAAGTTTGACTACCGCTGCCAAATGCAGCCCTGTCAGTGAGCATGACCCAGCTGCTGAAACAGGCAGGTCAAAACCAGCATGGACAGTGGTCAAGCGTGAACACCACACCATCTGAGACAACTGGACTATTTAAGCACATCTTTCTATTCTTCCTGACGAAACTACCTCCCTCAGGTCAAAGCATTAACTGTGACACCGCAGGTATAGTCATTCCAAACAAAGTTCCAGCTGACATTTCCTGTGCTGGTGGTGTCATGTCTCTCTGGGAGGTGGATCTCTGGCTCCCCCTGGCAATGCTCCACCGCCATGACGCTCCCAGGCCCATCCCTGACACTGGGAAACAAAATGGCGGCTTGACGGGAATCACGTGACCCCTTTGTGCACAGAACTCAATCCACAGCAAAAACACACCGCTGCAACCTGGATACTGGACCGTAAATAGAAAGAATGACACTTAAGGATTTGGAAAAGTAGCACAATGTACTGTTGGCATTTCGTTTACACCCCTAAATCGTCGTGTTTCTGGGTCGAAAACTGGCGGCCATTTTGTGCAAACTTGCGCAGAAAAAGGAGGGACACCTCGTATAATGTCAAAATTAGGAAATTGTTTATTTCAAAATGGTCGAACTATTAAAGCATACCGATTCCTCCTCCTTCTCCATCCCCGTCGGCATCTGCGGTACTGCCCGGTTAATTGACGCATATTCGTGCAGGTCGGGTAAATCCTCACAACGGAAGACGGGTAGAGGCTTGGAAGCGTCCAGCGCCCGTGCCCGAAACGACAATTTACTCATTTTTTTACAGTTCAAAATGCAATATAAATCTATCCGTAGTTCTCCTAATATTCACAACGGCCTCGAGTTGAGTTTTCATGGATGGTTCTGTGCGGTTGATCTGAAATCTAAGGTTCGACTGGTTGAAGCTATATATAGGGCGTCTGCGAACGAAGCCGGGAAGGCCCGGATCTTGGTCGCTCTCTTTCGGACTCTTTTTTCCGATGCTCCGCTCCCTATCGGTGGTTCAGTACGCCATGGCCAACATGGCGGACATTAAAAACTCTTTAACGCCCAATTCGATCGTAGCAGCCCAACCCCCAGTTCACCGAACAGCCATTCCCACAAGGTCCCGAGCGCTTGCGCGTTTGTGGTGGTTGGGGAAGGGGGCGTCCATTGCATTAATAACACCCCTCCAACACACATACACCCATAAATTAATACAATTAGATTAATGGGCAATACAAAAAATGTATATAAATAACAATCATTAAAACAGAAATATTTTTACGACTCTTTTAAAAGGGACCACAAAACAACATGTAATAGGCCACGTCCAAAACAAATATGAAAACATTTATGACACGTTTTTAGAAATGTATGTATAACTACGTTGATTCTAATCGAAGACAAATATTTGTATTCGCATTTGAACGGCGATGGCAAACCTATTCTGGCTCCGGTTATACAACTAATATATTTTAAGCTTTGAATCGACCAGACTACTTAAAAGTTAATTGCGAGTCTAGATTTAAATGTAAATATTCCGTGCCATTCTTTTTAACCACCACCTAGACCTCTTGCTTGAAATAAAACACCATATTAAATGTTATGTTATTTGCTCTGTGAATCATTAAATGTACTGGGTCCATATTGTCTACTCCTCTATTATATAATAAGTTCATATAATTATCGTCATGTGGTATGTTAATAACGCTATGAGTTTTTTTTAATCCTTGCAACAAGGAATTTCACAAAAAAAAGGTTTAAGTCATACGTTTTTGTTTCTTATAACCTTATAAACAGCCTCTTGTTCATTGGTTGGTAACAACCTTAAGTTTTCTCCAAAATACTGGTTTGAACTGCTTATACTTTTCGTGGCTGCAAGTGAAATAATTTTCAGAAGTGAAATTAAATAACATTTTCTTTTCATGTTTGACGATGACGCCCTCTACTGGTACTATACGTCTGACAACTTACAACTGATTTACATACAGCCGACCAAAAAAAAAAATACATGACTTATGATTGAATCAAATGTTCCAATAATCCAGCAGCTATGAGAGATGTTAGGAAAACACGCAAAAAAAGTTTTTTAGTGCCTTACATTGAGCAGTCATTGCAGATTACCCAGGGTCGAACTGGAGGAAGAACACTGTCCAGTTTGGGTTATCCATTGCAGCACAGTACTTCATAAAGACCTGCAGGATGTTAAGAGAGGTGATATTTAGAGCCGTTATCAATGCACTCATTTATTCATTCAACATATTATACAATATACACACAACTGACTGGTATTATGGGCTGGATTGGCTTTCGAAATATATTCGAAATATCAGAAAAGTGGTCTTTGAAATGTATATACCACTAAATAGTGAATGAAACAACAATAACAAAAGCAATACATAGTGATATGGCATATATATGTATAGCCTAGCTTGGCATTGGCAGCCATGGCCCAATAATAACACTGTTACTAACAGTTCCTCCACTAGTTTAGTCTGGCAGTATTGAGCCAGCAACAAAACATTCTGGAAAACTAGATTAGCCACAGATATTTGACTTAAATACTCACTCGACAGCCATCTGGAAAATACTTAGTGAAATTTGACACTATGTCACAACATCAAGTTGGGGTTATATTCTAAAACACCGACCATGTATTTTTTTCTTCCAACAATTGAAACATTTCCAGTCGCTATAATGTGACCGTTTGAAAAGGCAAACAACTTCAAATCCGGCAAAACATTGAACAAATAAACCGTCAGTTAGTTCGTAATCTAGTTTACGAGCAATACTTCATAAACAGGTGGATTCATTTAATGGCCAAAATACACGTATAAACGGCCGAAAGAAGACTGACTTGGTTGTTGTGTAAATTAACACTAGACATTTTCTATCATTAGTTACCAGCTTCAAGCTATCAAGCTGCTATTTAACCAACCATAGCGAATAAAAGAAAATAGGATAACACAGCCAGAGCTGAGCTACTCAACAACAAGATGGATATCTTAATACCGTCCAGGAACATTTCACACATCTCTTTTATGTCCATTGTGACCATAACATCAGTGTTTGATTGTGATTAAAACTTACCGTATTGGATGGATGGAAGATTTGGGTCGTTAGTCTGGTAGATCTAAAGTAGCTGGCTAATGCTAGCTAACATTTTCTGCTGATCATCAGGAAAACCTTAAAAGGACAGATCAAGACACTGACCCCCCCTTCCAGGCAGTTGGTCTTTTTTTTGCTCAACAAAAAGCTAAACATACTTGATCTGATCAGACGATCCTCTTCGTGTAAAATCCCGTCTATCATTTCACCGTTCAGCGTAATTCAACGATATTTCAATTCGAAAAACATTCAAGAAACTATCTGCACGTGAAGAGCTCGAGCAATGGGGGTGGAGGGGGGTGCGGGGGGGGGGGTGTGACTAGCTAGATGGCTAACAACTTTGACATGGAAGACGGTTTGTGATTGGACGGCGGATGTCACCAATCACCTGTAGGGAGCGGGGAGAGTCGAGCTGATGAGCTCATCAAGACCAATGCAGAAGTTCTAACAGATTGGAATGTACTGCGGTTATGTTGGTATTTTTTTCCGACAAAGATCACACACAAAATGTAAATATTTAATATGACATTTTTTGGAGACATCACATCGAATAATTTGGTAAGTAGAGGGAACGCAAGTAGGGGGGACATTTTCACTACCTGTGTTCCAGTGCACGTTTCACTTGTACTACAATCTTGAATCAATTGTAGTTCTTGAGATTATTTTTATTGACTGACACAGATATCCATGGTTCTTATGGTCGATTAAATTCCAAATACCAAGAAAACAAAAAAACAAAACTCCACTGTTCTTCCTTGGAAAAAATGCCATGTTCTTAAATCAAATGTAGGCTAAATTTTATTTTTCTGTAATACAGTATAGTGGTTGTGGATAATAATAATCCACCTTTTTGCCTGCAACCTTTCACAGTTGATGTTTCAACACATCCTGGAAGAATGATCGACAAACTGAGACAATGAGGTGCTAACAGTAATTAGGTTTACAACAACCTTTCCCTTGAGAAAACTAACAAACACACAACACAAGTAAAGAATTTTGGGGAAATTTGTTTTGGGTTTTTATTCAATAAATACAATTCAGGCATAGAGTTTTGCAAACGTTTTGAAATAAAAAAGGCACTTAAAAACAAGTGATTTGTGAGCTCAAGTGAAAGATTTAGAAATGGAATGAAGATCGTCAACCTTCCCCCTTAACACTGATCTTTATGTCTGGTTCTGTTCTTGTTTACTGTGCACTAAAAGTAGAGTAAAGAATAGAGAAAACTGGAAACAGAAAAGCATGTGTCTCACTACAGATGAACCCTTATCAGGATAAAAAAAAAGAAAAGAAAAGAAAAGGAAAACATATCGCCTTTGTTTCTGGATGAGGCAGCTATATTTGGTTTATTTAGCATTTCTAGTATTGAAGAATAAGAGTTGACCTGAGTTGTCTTTTCAAATCAAACCTTTTCCACCAGCTGAATCTTGTAAAACTCCTTTGCATTCATAACTTTGCATCCCGTTAATGTTTGTGACATCTATTGTCTAGACCAGTGGTTCTCAATTCCGGTCCTCAGGGCCCACTGTCCTGCATGTTTTAGATGTTTCCCTGCTCCAACACACCGGATTCAATTGAATGAGTCACTATGAAGCTCAGCAGAAGCCTGATAATTACACTTCATTTGAATCAGGTGTGTTGGAAGGGGGAAACATCTAAAACATGCAGGACAGTGGGCCCTGAGGACCAGGATTGAGAACCACTGGTCTAGACAAAGAAACATTTCAATTGATTGTTCAGATTAAAAAAAGAAATATACCTTCGCTTTCAGACCTATTCTGTGACTAGTACGTGTATTTACACAGACTACTGTACACAATTTAATTCTGCTCCCGATCACCAGTTGTCACTACACATCTCGTCTTCCCATCATTATTCAACTCAATCCTCCAACAGAACAAAATGGCCTCCATAAACTAAACTAAAAGGCACAACTGGACTTTTATGAAAAACAGCCAGTCCCTGGCAACAAATTAAAATCTGTTAAAAACATTCTCTCATGTTCCGAAAAAGAAAAAGTTTTTTTTTTGTTTGTTTTAAATCGTAATAAAAACCCAAGTTCATACATACTGTACAGATTCCAAATGATGCATAGAAAACACAAATACAAACATTAGTAAAACATGATGAAATAGTGGCAAAAATGCACTGCTATCATTTGGTGACTACAACAACAAATGAGAGTGATCGAACAAAATAAACCCTCCCTCTCCTCTTGCTCGTCCACCCTCTCCTCTTGCCCGCCCTCCCTCCCTCCCCCCTTATTCTTTTGCATACAGTGTTGTAATGGCATGGACATTGTCCACCCTTATTTGCCCTCGTATTTTGGGTTGACGACGGTCGTCACGGCGCTCTTGTAGATGGGGTTCTCGCCCTGTAAGACATGGCCAGCAGAATGAGTCAGCAGGTCAGACGCGAGCGCCATGAAGATCGTGGGATTAGAAGCACTTCACACCCAAAAAGCACACCGCACATATGAAACACAGGGCTTCATGGCAGCAGACATAGTCTACTTCTAAACCAATGAGAGAAGCTGTAGGTAATGAACCATTCTCTAACCCAGTGGTCTTCAACCCTGGTCCTCAGGACCCACTGTCCTGCATGTTTTGGATGTTTCCCCCTTCCCACACACCTGATTCTAATGCATGATCGTTTACCAGGATTCTTCAGAGCTAGATAACGACCCATGCATTAGAATCAGGTGTGTTGGAGCAGGGAAACATCTAAAACATGCAGGACAGTGGGTCCTGAGGACCAGGGTTGAAGACCACTGCTCTAACCAAACAATACACAGCAGCCCCCTATAACAGAACTTGTGAACACCACCACAACATGCAGTGAAATACAGGCTTTGTTATGCTACATCTCATGGTTTGTGTCTAATGTGTATGTCTGTGTATGTGTGTATATTCTGCAAGACCAATACTTGTATAATTGTAATTGTATAGTCTGTACATAATAATTTATCTAAGCCTTTATCTTCATTCATCTGAAAATAACCCTGAGTGACAAATGGAGTGTGGTGGAAATTGGACAAGTAAAAGGTTGCAAATCCCAAAAGGGTTCAAGAGCATGCAGGAACAGGAAGGGGGGGGGGGCGAAAGATGGAGGCAATACAAACTTCTGTATTATTCTCTGTGTCCATAGCTTGGATTCTGGAACTTATTAATAGGACTCTTGTAAATGGGATTCCCTTGCTACGTTGAGGACAGGGGGTTTTGAGGAATGACAGAGAGAGACAGACAGAGAGAGACAGACAGAGAGAGACAGACATACAAAAACACAGACAGGGAGGAGCGGAAACAAATCATGAAATGGAGCAGTTTGAAAAAGATGTCAGGATGCTACTGGCTTTTGCCAAAGTTTGAAAAACGTGACAAAATACAAGAAAGATCAGTTCAGGAAGAAATATATTAAACAAAATGAAGGAAGTAAGAAAGGAAACAGAGAGAAGATCTCCCCACCACACACAAGAGTGAGACCCCCTCTACTGGAAACCAGGAATACTATGACTCTCACACGCATCACTGGAACCTCCTAGAAACCCCCTATGGTCCTTTATTGCCTTATATGGTCATGCAGTACCAATGTCTAGCCAGCGTGCGGCAGCACTGCGACCAGGCTGAGGCCACTCCCTGGAGATGAAGTAAACTGCCTGTACCCGTGATTCAACTGTCTGCTGGAGAACACGAGCGTGCCTAACAGTCAGACTTACTGGAGCGGACCACAGTGACGCTTCATCTTATTATGGTTTGACCCACGTGAGCGAAGCTGACTTTGAATAAAGCCGAGGCAACGTCAGAAGGAATCGTTCGTTCGTTAGCGAGGCCTGTACGTACCGTGTCCCATTTGGCGTTCATCTTCTCCTTCTCGAACTTGGCGAACTCGCGGCGGTCGTGGATGATCATGAGCAGCTTCCAGATGAGCAGCAGGGCTAAGCCAATCAGCACGATGCCAGCCACTACGCCCGCCACGATGGGGATGATGTCAGGGCCCGCCGGGCATTCTGGGTAAGGGGGGCGGAGACAGAGAGGACGGGGCGGACACACAGGGAGTGAACAGTGAGTCTGTGGTGGAAAAACTCCATCATATGAAACAACGTCAAGAAACCAATTCTGGAACACAATCCCCTTTACGTGTAAAACCGCATAAAAACAAGTCCCTTTGTGACTCCAAATCCCAGAATGCCCCTGGGTAGCAGCGGCGACCCTCACCGAGAGTCTCCAACACGTACACCTCCTTCACGGTGTCATTCCTGACAGCGTAGGTGAAGTAGAACCAGCAGTCGTTGGCGTCGCGCTCCTTGCAGTGGGACAGTGGGTAGCTCTGGTCTCCAGGCTGGGGCAGCTTGTCCTTGACGCGGATCAGGTTGAAGTAGCTGCAGTCTCGCTCGCAGGTGTCCTTCTTCTCCCCGGTATCGAAGGCTCGGCACTGTACACAGTCCCTGCAAGACGGGGGAGAGAGGGGGGGGGGGGGGGGGGGGGGAGTCATTCACACAGAAACATCTAATAATATGCCACCTTAAGAATAGAAAAACAGCATGATAAAATGTATTTATAACATCAGCAGAAATTATTATCCTCCCGGAACAAATAGCAGCTGATCTATCAAGCAGCAGAGATGGACAATATACATCCTCAGATGTGTAATATTGAGGGGAATACTCAATACAAAACAGTACACTTACATACAAAACAAAACTCTGGACCCTGGTTGAATGCATGCCCACCCCCACCCCCCGGGCCCTTGTCCCCCCCCCTCAGGCTCACTTGTGCTCGGTGCAGACTCCAGGGCAGGTGGGGCAAGCCTCACATGTCGGACCCTGGAACTTGGGGTTGGTGCACTTGCAGGTGCCACAGTCGCAGAAGCCCCGGCCGTTACAGATCTGCTTGTTAGCTGCCAGGCAGGTGGAGGTGTCCAGGGAGCAGTCACAGGCGCTGCCCGTGTAGTTAGCATCACAGATGCACATCCTGCACTCGCAGCGGCCGTGTCCTAGAGAGTTAGGGGGGTGAGCGGTTAGGGAGTCAGAAAAATGATGTTGTGTCCTCGGGCAAGGCACTTCACCCTGCTTGCCTCAGGGGGAATTTACACTTTAGTCATTTAGCAGATGTTTTTTGCCAGAGCGACTTTACAGCAAGTACAGGGACATTCCCTCTGAGGCAAGTAGGGTGAAGAAACTTGCCCAAGCACACAACGTCATTTTTAACAGTCGGGGAATCAAACCGGCAACCTTCCCTGGACCTGCTGAAAGTCACTCTGGATAAGAGTGACTGCTAAATGACTAAATTGTAAAACAAATGTGTTTTAATGGTATAAAATGATACAAATGTGAAATCCCAGACAAGAAGTGCAGTGTTACCTCCACAGAGCTTGCTGTTGGATCGGTCGCAGTTGAAGTTGTCGCATTCGCAGAACTTCCCACTGTAGCGTTCCTCGGGGCTGTCCCTCTTCTTGCACTCGCAGGTTCCACACACGCAGTCCCCGTTGTTGCTGCAGATGTCCGTGCCGTTGTCCTTGCGGCAGTTGGCGTCCAGGTCGTCCGTCCTCACCTCGTCGGTGCTGCACTCGCACAGAAGCCCTATCCGGCCCCCGTTACACCTGAGATGGATGGTGGGGGGAGGGGGGGGGGGTGAGGGAGGAGAAGGTGGCAGGGAGGAGGGTGGACAAAGTTGGAGGGAGAAAGGGATGGGGAGAGGGAGGTGTAAGATAACTTAGCATTCGGGATCATTTGTATTATTTGTTTATATGTATCATATCTGTAGTGTATTTTACATTGTATTCATTTTTTTTAATTAGTATGCCACATATATGTTGTATGTTTGCTCATTTCTGCCACAGTGAATTCTATGTTTGTTAATCTTGCATAGCGAATAAACCCCATTCTGATTCTGATTCTGGGATGAGTATAGCTCAAGGGCTTGCAGTGAGCTTCAGTAGCTTTACTTAGGACTTGAGGCTCCACACCCATTAGAGGAAGGTGGAGGACTTTACCTGCAGGCTCCACACTCAGAGGAAGGTGGAGGACTTTACCTGCAGGCTCCACACTCAGAGGAAGGTGGAGGACTGTACCTGCAGGCTCCACACTCAGAGGAAGGTGGAGGACTTTACCTGCAGGCTCCACACTCAGAGGAAGGTGGAGGACTTTACCTGCAGGCTCCACACTCAGAGCAAGGTGGAGGACTTTACCTGCAGGCTCCACACTCAGAGGAAGGTGGAGGACTGTACCTGCAGGCTCCACACTCAGAGGAAGGTGGAGGACTGTACCTGCAGGCTCCACACTCAGAGGAAGGTGGAGGACTTTACCTGCAGGCTCCACACCCATTAGAGGAAGGTGGAGGACTTTACCTGCAGGCTCCACACAGAGGAAGGTGGAGGACTTTACCTGCAGGCTCCACACTCAGAGGAAGGTGGAGGACTGTACCTGCAGGCTCCACACTCAGAGGAAGGTGGAGGACTTTACCTGCAGGCTCCACACTCAGAGCAAGGTGGAGGACTTTACCTGCAGGCTCCACACTCAGAGGAAGGTGGAGGACTTTACCTGCAGGCTCCACACTCAGAGGAAGGTGGAGGACTTTACCTGCAGGCTCCACACTCAGAGGAAGGTGGAGGACTTTACCTGCAGGCTCCACACTCAGAGGAAGGTGGAGGATTTTACCTGCAGGCTCCACACCCATTAGAGGAAGGTGGAGGACTTTACCTGCAGGCTCCACACTCAGAGGAAGGTGGAGGACTTTACCTGCAGGCTCCACACTCAGAGGAAGGTGGAGGACTTTACCTGCAGGCTCCACACTCAGAGGAAGGTGGAGGACTTTACCTGCAGGCTCCACACTCAGAGGAAGGTGGAGGACTTTACCTGCAGGCTCCACACTCGAAGGTGCCGTTTCCGTTGTGGCACACGGCGCTGTTGGCTTCCCCGTGGTCGTGACACTCGCACTCGCAGATGAACTTGAGCTCGATCTCCACCTCCTCCGTGAAGCCCAGCGGACGGATCTTCATGGTGGTGGGTTTCCCCTGGGAGGGACACTTGGTGGAGGTGATGGAAATCTCAAAGGACACCTGGGAGATGGAGGGACAACACATCTTAATGTCTCTGATGCTAAATAATAATAATATTTGATTTACAATGCACTTTCCTACAACTCAAAAGCACAACAAACCAATAAAATACAAAACTACAATAAACGTAAGAAAATAAAAATAAAAAATAAACATTGAATACTCATTACAGTACAACACAAAAGAATATTACTGACAATCCCTTCTTCTCCCCCTCTGTGATTTAATGAGCGGGCGGTGAAACCTTCTCTCGAGGACACACCTGAAGCCAGGTCTGTGTGTGTGTGTGTGTGTGTGTGTGTGTGTGTGTGTGTGTGTGTGTGTGTGTGTGTGACGGATGGTTTCTGTGGTCTACACTGCAGCAGTTTGCTGTGGGATCACCTCGTCGCCGATGGAGATGTTGGAGCACTTCCTGCCGTCCTCCCCCGTTCCCACGACGCCGTTCTTGCAGATGGACTTGAAGTGGATGGAGACGCCCTCGGGGAGCTTGCTGTTCTCCAGAATGACTTCAGACGACAGAGACTAACACGACAAACATGGAAATGAGTTCCGTGTCACATCAGTACCAAAGGACCAAAGCCTTCATGAATTTACATTGATTCATTGAGCAGACGCTTTTATCCAAAGCGACTTCCAAGAGAGAGCTTTACATTAACACCGTCCTTGATCATCTGCTGCAGGGTTTTTAGTTGTTGTATCCATGTAGATGCAACTCTGTAATTTCTGTTAAATACTGTAGCATCTTGTTCAATACAGCTGTACATTTGTCTTAAATCACTTTAATCTGTACATACCCTGTATATTCTGATTATACTGTTCATACTGTGTATATTCTGAGTATACAATTACAATTATATTCTGTTGTAATAACTGTTTTGCACTTCTGGTTGGATGCTAACTTTATTTCGTTACCCTGTACTGTACCTGTGTAATGACATTAAAGTTGAATCTAATCTAATCTAAAAGCGTCTACTAAATGAATCAGTGTTCAAAACATGGCCAACTAACTGACGTTGTAAGCGTCGATGATGAGTTTGATCACGTTGCTGGAGTTGTAGGACAGAGTTCCCACAGCGGACTTGGGAATGAGGTTTTTCAGTTCCTAAGAGAGGGTGACATCAAATGTGAATAAACTTTTAACTTCCACTTTTAACTTTCACACTCCCACCCAACACCCCCCCACACACACACACACACACTCATACCTTGTAAACAGGCTGGAATTCTTCAGTAACAGCAAAGATAGTCTGAATGTTGTTATCGCTCAGCTTCTGAACCAGATGGGCTATCGAAGGATAGTCCTGCGAACAAACAAGTAGAACCAGTGTTGTCAGTCAAAACAATAACAGCATACTTCACATACAAAAGGAAAAACAAGCTGTGCGTTGTGGCTCTGGGTCCAAAACATGAAACTATCTGGCATCAACTGGGTGAATGGCCCATGAGTATGAAAGACACAAGTAGTGGGGTGGAAACATCACAGGACATCACAGATCACCACAGATAACCACAGATAACCACAGGATATCACAGATCATCACAGATCATCACAGGACACCACAGATCATCACAGGACATCACAGATCATCACAGGACATCACAGATCATATCAGGACATCACAGATAATCACAGATCATCACATGACATCACGGATCATCACAGGACATCACAAGACACCACAGGACATCACAGATCATCACAGGACATCACAGAACATCACAGATCATCAGTACGTACGTAGTAGTGGCTCATGGTGTACATGTTGTTCTCCATATGACACTTCCCGTCGTTGGGAAGGACGATGCCACCCAGCTTGCCGTCTCCAGCAAAGTGGAACCCAGCATCGGTGGAGAACACCAGCAGACGAGTGACGTTCCTCCAGCCTATCTGGTCCTGCGAGGAGGAAGAGGAGGAGGGTAAGAAAGGAAGAAGGGGGGAGAGGAGGAGGAGCAAGGAGAGAGGGAGGAGACCCCTTTAAAAACTCCCATGGATGAAAAACTTCACAAAACGTGGTCTTGACATGAGTATCTCAGCTCAGTACTGAGCTCTGGGTGTCAGAAGCTGCCCAGCCTCCCCCCAGTGACTCACCCCGCAGACGGCCACCTGCATGATGGCATCGAAGCCCCCCTCGGGGGAGTCCAGGTTACCGGAGATCTGCTGCTCGCTGACCAGCTTGTTGAACTCCTCCCCCTTCTGGGTGAGCCGCAGAACGTTCTTGTAGCTGAAGGGGCTGGTGCAGTTCTGGTTGCTGGTGCACGGGTTCAGGAGCCGGGCCGGGGTGGTGCTGATGTACGGCATCACCGTCTTCTCCACAAACGAGCCGAAGCCTGGATCGAACAGAACGTGGTCCTTTTTAAATAAAGCTTTCTTCCATGGATACTCCTCCTTTAGGTCTGTGTGTATGTATGAACGTAAGCCCATGGTATGAACATTTTGTTGTTAGGCGATTTAGAACTGAATGTATGTTGTGTAGCTATTTGTGTACCGTATTTTTTGCACTATAGGGCGCACTTAAAAGCCTTTAATTTTCTCAAAAACCGACAGTGCGCCTTATAATCCAAAGCGCTGTATATATGAAAAAAGATCGAAAATAGACCATTCATTGACAATGCGCCTTATAATCTAGTGCGCCCTATAGTCCAAAAAATACGGTATGTGTATCCCATTAGTGATTGGTTGGGATCTTTAACCACCAGCTCCTCGCCTCGATCGACTGGGGGGACGGATTCTCACCGATCCTGAAGTCCGATGTGATCTCTTTCATTTCGTTCATCAGGGCGGTTCCCAGGTTCTTAACGTTGTCCAGATCGTCCTTCATGGAGTAGGACAGGTCCATGAGGTAGTACAGGTCGATGGGATAGTCCTCAGCACGCTTGAACTTCAGCGAGAAGGTCTGGGGCTCACCTGGTGACAGCACAGCGCGTGAACGGACGCTCTCATTGGACGATTCAAGACCCTGTCGTCGACTTCAGGGGTGATGTGTAGTACCGTAGCACACTACATTAGCTAACACTACATTAGCTAACACAAAATATGAAACTTCTGAATGTCTATACTGTGGTGAGCATTCTTCAAGATGGGTGATGAAAATATTTGGTCTGAAGGACCAACTTTGTCATCCCAAAATACTTTTGAGCACTATTACTTAGCATCTGCTATGGAGTGCACAACCTAACGTCCCTAATCGTGTTTCTGATTTACCTGTGTGTTTCTGCTCCAACCCCAGTCTTGACTACCTAGAGCAGGGGTCTCCAATCCTGGTCCTCGAGGGCCGCTGTCCGGAAGGTTTTAGATGTTTCCCTGCTCCAGCACACCTCCACAGAGCTTGATAACGACGCTTCATTAGAATCAGGTGTGCCGGAGCAGGGAAACATCTAAAACCTTCCGGACAGCGGCCCTCGAGGACCAGGATTGGAGACCTCTGACCTAGAGTGACCAGGTGTGCTAGACTAGTGATGGGGGCAGAACACGACAGGAAGGCAGCTCTCTGGGAACAGGGGGTGGAGCCCCCTGGTGGCCTGGGGTGTGAGGGGGGTCGTACCAGAGCGTAGCTGGAGGGAGAGCTTCTGAGGCTGGATCTGGGTGATCTGGTTGGCGTCCATCTTGACAGAGGTGTCTTTGTTGACGCGGTTGGTGACGGGCTTGTTGGTGAGGATGGTCGTCGCTCCGCGGGGGTTTTCGATGGTGGCGACCGTGCAGCCTTTCTTGGTCAAGGACTCCAGGTCATCGCAGCGAGCCGATTTGGACTCTCCCTGCTTCAGGAAGGTCTGCGACGAAAACAAAAAATGGGTTTGACCGCAGAACGATGGGAGGGACTTAAGTACATTTTAAAAAGTATGTTTATCGTGGTAAAGAACAGCTAGTGATTATTGTAGAATATCGTAGATTTTCGACAAGACTTTAAAGGAGCTGCATAACATATAAACACTTTAAAGCACCCATGAACAAGTGAGGTCTTGTATTTGTCAAATGTTACTCATGACTCATGACTCGTGTGTGTGTGTGTGTGTGTGTGTGTGTGTGTGTGTGTGCGCGTGTATGCTGATGGATTCTCTACAGGAGAGCTGAATTTAGCATCAATAATGCAAACCAGTTTCCAACAATCTAGTCTCCTCTCCCAGTAATGCTGAAGCAACAGTTCAGCGACATCTCCTCCTTATGAACGCAGATTAGATGCACATGATGCCTCACAGGACACGGTGGCTCTGACAGACAATGCGCCTGGTCTAAACAAACAGGGGCTTTCAGACCGCCTTCTTTAACATGCGATGCTGAACTCAACCGGATATTTGAGTGGCTGGATGTTCTTGAGTTCAACCCAAATGGCCCTTTTAACACTAGCGAGAACACTAGCGAGAACAAACGAGTTGGCTGGCAGCAGCGTTCTAGATGTTCTTGCTGGGTTGATGTCAGAAGTCTCAACATGTCAGGAAGCTGGTTCTTACCTGTGCAGACTGTTTTATCAATCATACATTTCGCTTTAAATATTCTCTGCCAGCAGTACTTGCTTGATCGTACACTACAATTTCACATAAAGTACCGACTTGTCTGTCTTTAAAATCAAACTAAAGCTAATGGTGGCTCGGATGGCTGAGTGGTTAGGGTGTCGAGCTAGTGATCAGAAGGTCGTCAGTTCGATTCCCCGCTAAGGCAACATGATGTTGTGTTCTTGGGTAAGGCACTTCACCCTGCTTTGCCTCAGGGGGAATATCCCTGTACTTGCTGTAAGTCGCTCTGGATAAGAACGTCGGCTAAATGTAATGGATTTGTGGATGGAGCCAGGGAGCATGGATGAAACAGTTGGGACACGCATAAGGTTGTGAACTCACAGCATCGGTGCACCAGCCACATTTCTCTGAGACTTGGATGCATTCTCCACAGGACTGAGCATTGGCCTTGATGCAGTCGCTGCCCTCTGGAAGAAAGGCAACACATCCTGTGAGTTTTCTTCCTCAGAAAACGTCATCAAAACACAGAAATAAAACTAGAATGTACAATTTGGTTGTATTTCTTCTGAGTCATTTCGTTTGACAGTTAGGCTGAAGATTTCAGGGCAGGTTGACACCACAGATAAGGCTTCCTCCTAAACTAGTCATGCTGTAATACAGGGGTCTCCAATCCTGGTCCTGGAGGGCCGCTGTCCTGAAGGTTTTAGATGTTTCCCTGCTCCGGCACTGCAGATTCTAATGAAGGGTCGTTATCAAGATCGGTGGAGGTGTGCTGGAGCAGGGAAACATCTAAAACTGTCAGGACAGCAGCCCATGAGGACCAGGATTGGAGACCCCTGCTGTAGTACATCCTACACACACACACAAACAAACATATACACATGGAATACACACACTCAGTACTCAACAAAACAACTAGTCTTGTACCATTCGTAGAACTTTACGTTACAAGACTAGTTGTTTTGTCGAGAATCCCTCGTGTTTTAAGCATCAGAACGGTAGGATTCCTGTGTGTGAGAATATGAAGACCTTACCTTGTTGTGCGCTACAGGAGAAGACACCTAGTAATGCTGCTACACACAGCACCCTCAGATCCATCTGGAACAGGACAAAAGAACAAAAGAACCGATCAACGGTCGACTAGACTCGCTGACAAACGACTGTAGTGTCTGTTCAGATGTTGCCGTGATAAGGAGATATATCAGCTGAGAGGATGTGAGCAGAAATGTGAAAGAGGTGTGGTTCAGCTCCACATATGGTCTTTCCTGTAACACACATTCACCATTGTACATTCACTAGTTTTTTTTGTTGTAGCTTACACCACAAGCACAATAGGGTTGAACACGTCTAGTGCAGGACTACGTTTTATGTGGGAAAAGTATGTTGTTTTAACGTGACGGTGGAGATATGGTTTGGAGATATGGTATGGAGACAGTAAGAGATTCACCCTCAGAACAGACTACTTTCGCACAGCGTTCTCTGATCTCTGACCTTAGTGAAGTTCCTTTGTAATGAACCAAAAGCAGAATGTGATGTCAGGTCAGGACATCTACATTTAGTCATTTAGCAGACGCTCTTATCCAGAGCGGCTTACAGCAAGTACAGGGACTTTCCCCTTGAGGCAAGTAAGGTGAAGTGCCTTGTCTAAAGACAAATTTTGAACTGGCAACCTTCTGATTACTAGCCCGAACTGCTCAGTCACCTGCCCCCCCCCCCCCCCCAATTTTTTTTTTTTAAATCTATATTAAAAAACACCAACAGGGAAGTTTACCTTTATGACCACACAACCATATGAAGCCTGTAAAATCTGTAGACTTTAACACTTGAAGAAACAGCCACGATTGATCTACTACACACATATCTAGACACGAGCAAAGCTTCCTAGAAAAAAAGAGATGCAAGTCTGTTCCCCTATTTGGCCAGGCAGCTTCAAACCTCCCCCCTCTGTCGTCGTCCCCCCCCCCCCCCCCCCCCCCCCCGTCCTCCCCACACCCACTCTCCTACGATGACACACTTCCTGTGAAGTCCCTCCCAGATCTGCACAGCTGGGAAAGCTGATCCGGGATCAGATCGCTCTGTTTGACCGTGACTCTGTGAGCAGACCGCTATCTGATCCGGCATCAGATCCACTGTGTGACACTTGGAGAATGTGGACCATGACCGTTACCCTCCCTGGTAAGATAAACACAGCGTTTAAAGCAAGAGTTGCTCTTTGTTAAGACAAAGAAAAAAAATGACGAGCACCAGCTCATGTTCTGAGACGGCCATATTGATATGTTTAACTTGTCCTGATCAAGAAACCATGTAAGCGACTGGATTGTGTTCATCAATGAGACACATCTTCAACTGTTATATTAGAGGTGGTTTTCTGAAGTCCATCTCACTCAATAATCTTTTGTGCAGATATTTGTTGGTTTAATTTGCACAATTGGTTCACACAGAACAATGACAAATAACCCTGTTTACTGGATCAACTAGTTTATTATCAATGAAGTACATTTTGGAGAAGACCCGTTGGAGGAGCTAACCCTTACTGCCTGCTCCACAGAACACAGGACTTTTAAGCTTGATAGTCATCGCTAACCACATTTAAATATATATATATAATAACCTCAAATGTCAAACTAACCCAGAAGCTTTCAGAATTGAATCCAACTCCAAAACAGTGAGAAAGTTAGTAAAAGATAAATTGAGAAACAGCACTTGGAAGCCGTCATACACCCACTGCAGTTCCAGTCTCTCAGCTTGTCGACTCCTCCCAACATTCCTTAGCTTTCATCTTTGTTTACAGCTCAGGGAATCTTCTGGAAAAACTAAAAGTTCAACGGGGCAGCAGGGGCAGTTCAATGGTCGAAATCAACTCAAATATATTTGTATGGATCTTTCTACAAGCAATGTCACAGAGGGCCTCATCCAAATCACAGAACTGCACCCGAACCAACCTAAACCCTCAACGAAGACCAGGGACAAACTCCCAGGACTAAATACAGTAGTCAACCCCCATCCGTTGCTCAAACTGACAGTTACCCACAGAAGGCTTATCTGTAGTTAACCAGACCACCAGGACCAAACATCGTCAACACAACATCTCTTCCAAGACCCCGGAACTGATAAGAATCTCCAGGGTGGAGGGATGAAGGAGCCATACAGACGGTTATCTAACTGACACCACCACACAGATCCAACAGGAACAGTGAACCTATGGCCCAATATGTGGGCCGTGTCATGGTGATTAGAAGGGAGAGAGGTCAGGGGGAGGTCAACTGACTGAAGAGCACTGAAGATAACATCTCAAATGGATAACTAGGAGTTGGACGATCCCAAATCTTTAAAAAGCTGGGTTGTCTTACCCAGTTGGCAGTTGGGGGAAATCCTTCCTCCATTTCCCTCTTTCCCCCTCCTTTTCTTTCCCGTTCCTCCCTCCCTCTCTCTCCCCGCCTCTCCCTTCCTCGCTGTTCCTTTTTCTCTCTCTTCATGAGAAACTGTGACCCACCCTGGCCCAGAGCCAGCAGAAAAGGGAGGAGATATTAGTTGTTCACCCTCAGCTGTGAATCAGACACAAGAAACGATTGGTGAGCTCAGCCCTCAGCAGATCCAACCATGACCCAGCCCAGACGATCCAACCATGACCCGGCCCAGCAGATCCAGCCATGACCCGGCCCAGCAGATCCAGCCATGACCCAGCCCAGCAGATCCAGCCATGACCCAGCCCTGCAGATCCAGCCATGACCCAGCCCAGCAGATCCAGCCATGACCCAGCCCAGCAGATCCAGCCATGACCCAGCCCAGCAGATCCAGCCATGACCCAGCCCAGCAGATCCAGCCATGACCCAGCCCAGCAGATCCAGCCATGACTCGGCCCAGCAGATCCAACCATGACCCGGCCCAGCAGATCCAGCCATGACCCAGCCCAGCAGATCCAGCCATGACCCAGCCCAGCAGATCCAGCCATGACCCAGCCCAGCAGATCCAGCCATGACCCAGCCCAGCAGATCCAGCCATGACCCAGCCCAGCAGATCCAGCCATGACCCAGCCCAGCAGATCCAGCCATGACCCAGCCCAGCAGATCCAGCCATGACCCAGCCCAGCAGATCCAGCCATGACCCAGCCCAGCAGATCCAGCCATGACCCAGCCCAGCAGATCCAGCCATGACAACAGATGGATGATTATGGAGTGGTGACGCTAAAATGTCTTCATATAAAACCTTACATTACTGTTGTACCTCAGGTTTCAGAAGAGTCTAGAACTTTCAGAGTTGGGCCCTCAGAGGGTGACATGTACCAGAGCCTGATATTTAGAGAAGTGTAAATACACCAGAGCCCAATCATGACTTTGTATGGTCAAGGCCTGCAGGAGAAGGCAGTCCGTCTTTGCTGCTGTAGTTCCCTGCAGTTGGCAAAACAACCTTTCATTCTCTTTGTGTAAATACTGACATCAGTACAAAACTACCTTTAGCAAAAAAATACAAAGAAGTTTCCATCCCAAAATTTACCAAAAAAACATTTTTACTACCAAACTAGTTACTACCAAACTACAGCAACGGGATACGTTTGAATTCCAAAAATCTTTTCCGCCCAACCCCATTATTCAGACTAGTGTGTGGGGGCAGTGTGTAGTTTGCTTCGAGGGTTTGATTTACCAGTCTGAGAGACAGAAACATGGACCATGCGGCTCTGTCATGTAAATTCACCAAACATTCCACCAGAGACGGGTCTACTTGTCTAGTGAAATGCTTCACCCACCACGATATATAAAATACTGGGCTGCAGTATATTCAGTGTAAAACACATTGCGAATAAACCCCATTCTGATTCTGAATGAGCTGTACAGACCTGGGTTCTCACTCTCTAGCTCAAAGGGTTAGCGTTACCCCCCCCCCCCCCACCCCCCCCACCCCACAGCCACACACCACAACAGGAAAAAGGCAGAAGAGGTTAGCGAGCCACAACCAGCAAGCAAACCTCCCAAGTCTTCTAGCAAGCAAACGTCTCACCTACCTACCTCGCTTGCTTGCACTATGACTGCTTAGCTCTGTTCATGCAGAACATGCGTGTTGTGTCAACTTGTTTCTTCTTTGATGCCAGCTTGCATACCAGGAAGGGATGATAATGATCAAGAAGGTACCAGTTAATGCTGGTCTGGATACAAGCAGGAACAGCAGCACCAATTAAGTATTAGCCCAGACCTGCTCTAAGACAGCGGGAATGTCCCTGTAAGTCGCTCTGGATAAACGCGTCTGCTAAATGACGACTCTAAGATGCGAATAAGAACCAATTTGATGTGAAATATTTCTTGGCCAGTATTTTGCATTTGCGTGGCAGTTGTCTGGGAGCATTTTATATCAAACTTTTTGTTTGATCATTTCATGGATTTAATGCTTTTTTTTGTCACTTTTTTTTTACCCAAGACTTTTGCACAGAGAATAAACACACACACACTTACAGACACACACCCACCAGACCTAGAGATCAAACAACCACCAAGCATCTCTCAGACGTTTGACGACACGAGCCTCGGACGAGATGAGAGCGCCTGCAAAACACAAGACTGCAAGATCCTCAACCCCCCTTCCCCCCACCCCCACCTGCTAGTACAAGTCAGAGTCCTTCCATTAAATCTTCCCTCCCTCCTTCCCTCCCCCTCCTCTCCATTAGCTCCCTGCACATCCCAGAAGGGCATGGCGGAGTCCATTTCCTTAATTAAATGTGCTCTGCAGCCTCTGTGTTGACTGGCTATGCTGTGGATGGTTATTGAAGAGACCCCCCCCCCACCCCCCTCTGAAAACAAAGGAAACCAAAGCTTAAGTGTTCGAATGCCTGACAGAATACTTCGCACAGGATACTTTCAGTCTCGCTAACAGTGTCGGCTCTCCTTCATTCAGCACCCATCCCGACAGTTGATTTGTGGACTGAAGTCCCTCTTCCAGCCCACAAAACAGAACCCCCCATCCCTACCCCCCTCCCACCCCAAATCCAAGTTACTCCTCTCAAAGAGTCCCTGATCTCATCCTGTCCTTCCTCAGAGGACGAGGGAACACATTCCAAACGAATAAACCCCCTACATGTTCCGGACTGTCCCACCCCCAAACCCTCCCGTCCACACAAACAGCTCCCAG
Source organism: Neosalanx taihuensis (assembly GCA_030340665.1). NCBI lineage: Eukaryota > Metazoa > Chordata > Actinopteri > Osmeriformes > Salangidae > Neosalanx > Neosalanx taihuensis. The sequence continues at coordinate 3,921,281 of CM059300.1, forward strand.
AGGCCCAGTGAGTCACAAATCAACAACACGCTCCCCCATTTAACGAAGGTACGCTCTCAAGTCGTACCTGTAAGCTGTGAGTCATAGATCAGAGGTAGAGGAGGAAGGAGGTGCGGTGTGGAGTGAGGAAGACAACTTCAGGGGCGGACGCACTGACCAATCAGCACACTAGGCTTGTCTGGGCGCTGCTAGCTAGCGCTGACCCATTGTTAGCAAGTCATAACAGGGAAGTGAGTCATGTAGCGCCGGAGACCCATCTAGAACCATATCCGTCCTGTAGTCTGTGTAGCCTACTATTATGAAACTTACACTGAAGTGACTGTGTGTAAGCACCGCGTGTGTGTGTGTGTGTGCGTGAATGTGTGTGTCTGTGACAGAGACCAACGACTCAACAGGATTAACACTTGACCCATGTTGATGCCATTTAAATGTAGGATATTCAAAGGCCCAAACACCATGGTCGAATTAGAACCGTCTACATGTATATCGCCAGCAGGGCTCAGTTTGGCAGAATTGTTCAACAAGCATGCCTGATCTGGCCTGGGAGTTTCAAGCTGAAAAATGCAGCCTGGAGCGATGCAGTTCCTACAGGAAGATCGTAGACAGGATTCATCATGCTATGGCTACATGTTTACGCATTGGCAATGCCTTAGACGCAGCGATGCAGGCTACATTAAACAGAATTTAAATCACATGCTAATTTGCTTCTTTCTTCTTTTCTTTTGCACTCACTGATTTTGATCTTATTCTTTTTTATGGCCATGTTTTGACCTCCTTGGCCATAATCTGCATATAGAACTTGTATTCTGTTGCCCCTGTAAAACTTACAATTTGTGTTCATTCTGGCTCGAATGAAAGTAGATACACTTGACTATATCCAATTATATGACCACTTGCATTTTTTGGCGAAACAAAACTATTGTGGGGGAGGAGAGGATATTAACATTAATAGGAGGCAACTTCAACAACGAGAGTTATACTTGTTCCAACTTGGGGGTCCTTCAAACAAACACTCATGATCGGTCTTCCAGACATGCTTGGTATCTCAGACTGGTAGAGATCTGTACAAAGACTCCATTAAAGTCCCCCAACAGGACCACTAAACCAGGCCTACCCCGGTCTTCACTGCCTGGACAGCTGGACTGATGATCACCTTTCAGCTATGAGCCATGCATCACTACCTAACCGTTATAAGATTTGGTAAACGTAATCTTCTTGTAAACAAAACGAAACATGAACTATATATATTTAAATAAAGAGTAAGCTGAATTGACACAGGACGTCTCCCCAGCTGTCGTCTCGCCTGCTAGATATCCCCACCCTAAGTTGCTAGTTCAGGTTTTCTTGAGCCCTTTGTCGAAAGCTCTGCACATTTTAGTTCCAAGGCTGGGATCCACACATGATGAGGGACCTACCTTGGAAAGCCTGTTCTCGTTTATCCTTGGCAGTGGATTCAGAGGAACATTTGCGGCGACAAAATATATCTTCCTAGGGGGAAAAAACACTTTAGACACGCCGACTAAATTGGGCTAGTCCGCTACTTGTACTTTTTTCAGCGAAACAAACACCTTTGCGTTTCAATTGGGTGTTGTATATTTTTAAAAGGACGTCCTGAAAAAAAATATGAAAAAAACAAGAATAGATTTCGACAAAAAGGCGAGTCTTTACAACCAGATTTGGGCACAGTCCAGCTCGCCCGCACGTTAAAGTTGTCTCGAGCTGAGTCTTTTTCCGTCAAAAAAGTGGGTGCGAGACTCTGCCCCCTTTCCCAATCTGGACCATAGATTTATATAACTAGATAGGGTATTGGAAAATGGCGGCCGTTGATTTCAATGAAGTTGCTCACCTGGCGCATACGCGGAAAAAGTTTTTTGACTTCCTGGTTTACTTCCGCGGTATGGGGAATGGAATGATGGGAGGCTGATGACGCTCTGGGGCAATGAGAACGAGCAAGTCGCGTTCTGGACACGCGCTGCGCGCTCATGAGTGCTTGTGGAAGAGTTTGACCGATAATGACGAATCTACACAATCAAATGATGGATTTATAGGACACATCAACCGATTATGTTTTCATAGTCATGGTTTTAGACTATACAAGGTTAATTCGTCTTGTTTGTTTATTTTTTAGTTAAGTACGGATAAAACGAGTCATTTTTATTAAAGTTAATCTGCAATAAAAAATAAGGGATTCTCCACAATACAAGCTGTCATATTTATCAACCAGATGCCGGTAGTCAAATCTGTTTTGTCTATCAATGATCCCGTGTGTGATATAGCCTACGACTTCTTGTCAGATTAAGTTTAAAGTTCTTATCGTTTTATAGGCTGTATCGGCACATTCAAACAGGCAAGTCTTTCTTATTAAGCGTTGTGCAGCTTCTCTGTTTCTTTTACAGCTACGTGATATAGTTTGTATATTACCTGAGTCATGGAAGGAGCTCCTGGACATTAAGTGTAATTCCTAGCCTGGTATGTTTTTATAGTCGACCCTAAAACAGTTTTCTCCTGTACTGAGATGTCAGAACCTATACTGAGCCACATGCTACTGAATAAATAAATACAAATTCCGTTGCGTGGTGTATTTAACATAATTAGGTGTTCCTATGCAAGGCTTTATAATGAAATAAGTTCAGACTTTTCAAAGTAATTATGTGATTTTACTGAACAAATAACGAACATAACATAACAAAAACAACAGACTTGCGACAGTGGCTGAACAGGGTAATGTTCCCGAGACACAGCGGGACCGCGCTTGGGAGTGTAGGCGCACGGCTGTGACGTCACCATAAGAATAAGACTTTGCGGGGGCTTTTCTGGCCTTTAGAATTTTTTTGACGGTTTAAAAGTCCATGACTTAAAAATATGGAATAAAAAGATTTGGAATTAATAGTGGTTACAGCTGTAGGTGTCCTGAGAACCCTTTTACAGGCTTCTCTTTTACTATTACGGTCTATGGGAAAAATGCTTTCTGGGCCCCATGGGTATTTTATGTTGCAATACCAGGAAGTGGCCACCGGGAAAAATCGGCGTGTCTGCTGAGAGGCAGACCCGGGGCTTGATCTGGACCCGCCCACACCGGAAAGGCTTAATGCACTTGGAGGGCTCGAGATCGAACGAAAGCACTTGCCCTGTGATAAGGATGGTAGGCTTAAAAACCAACCCGGGAAAAAATGTTGGTACATACAATCACGCACACTCAAACACACACATACAGTACACACACACATAGGCTATGTGCACCCTGTCTAGAGAAGGATAAAGATGCACGGACAGACAGACACAGACAGTTACAGCAGATACAGTTACAGACAGTTACAGACAGATACAGACAGTTACAGACAGATACAGACAGTTACAGACAGATACAGACAGTTACAGACAGTTACAGACAGATACAGACAGAGACAGACAGTTACAGACAGATACAGACAGTTACAGACAGTTACAGACAGTTACAGACAGATACAGACAGTTACAGACAGATACAGACAGTTACAGACAGTTACAGACAGATACAGACGGAGACAGACATGAGTATACATCCCACAGAAGACTCATGAAGGTGAACTGAATCATGTGGATGAAAACCTCGAGCTCAAGGGTTTTCCTTACAAGCAGCATCTCATTGCTCAGACTAACAGGAGTGTGGTGTGTATTTTGTGACAGTGATTCTGTACGTAGACGATGTCTGATAAACTTCCGGTCCGGTTGATAAGAGTTGACTAATCACTGACTAATGTTCTGTATGATGTAGACCCTGTCATAGTGATTATGGCTTTATTGGTGTGCACAGCTGGCAAAGCGTCACAGTGTTGCCTGCTGTGTAATGCTGCTGGAGATCACAGCTGCTGTGTTAAATGATGCCCTCCTGTGGTTGAAGGAAGCAGGAATGATGTCATAGTCCTCAGGATCATTCATCTTACTGGCACCGCAGGTCTGCATGACCTCACCAGGAAAGACTCTGAGCACGTCAAGGCTGAATAACTGATGTGGCCTATAGAAATCTGCAAACCAGGACATCTCTGTGTTTTAGAAGGGTAATCCATGGTCTCAAACTCGTTCCATTGAGGGTCAAGAGGGTGCAGGTTTTCGTATCAACCAAGCACTAAACAAGCTGATTTCACTAACGAGTTTCTCTACTTAGTGAAATCAGCTAGAGTAGTGCTTGTTTTACATGAAAACCTGCACCCTCTTGGCCCTCAATGGCACCAGTTTGACACCAATCGGTTAATGTGTGTGTGATACTCTGCATTGAATCTATGAGACTAGGTGTAATTAAAGAACCCTTTCCGGATAAATATTGTCTAAGAGCAAACGGGGAGGAACTTTAACAAAAATGTATTTATTTAGACATTCTAAATGTATAAGCTGCATGAACGTAGGCCTACATTTATATAAACATATGTAGCCTACAAAGAAACATGCATTTGTCTAAATTGGTAGCTAAATGACATGTGGAATGTGGGTTTAAGGCCTACTACTATGACGCTCATGTAGGAAGTGGTGTTTGCGGTTTCCGAAAACACTCTTACTGTCCTCGACGTATGTTTTACTGTTCTGCAAAGTTTTGTAGTTTACACTGACTGCAAGTAATAATATATTTGTGCGCACTTCCACAGCAAGCCATCACAGAACTGTTCCCAATCTGCCCGTTAACGGTGATTCTGCCGCGGCGCTCCGCGAACTGAGCGTGGGGGGTTTGTGGTCGTTTGCAAACCTCGGTAACCATGTTGGTCTACGAATCCGGCAACCGCTGTAACTAATAATACACAGAATGTAGAAGCAGCACGTTTAATGGCGCGAACACTAACCCACTGATATTGCAGATATTGCTGATATGTTTTGACAACATGAAAGAGTCAAAATGTTTCTTGGTTTCTTGACTGTTGAGTCAGAGCAGTATTGTCTTAGTATTGTTCCATACTTCCGTTAACTCAAACATCACAACACTGCCCTCTGGTGTTCAATGTAGTGAAAAGCTTAATATGGAGAAAATGTGACAGATTTAATGTTATATACAAACATTTATTTGATCCAATTCTTTGGAATGTAGTAGTCAGATTGATCAGGGTCTGTGACAACAGGATGAATCTTGGAAGCTACGAGTCCTAATATTAAGCATTACTTCAGTCATTAAGGCCTCACTTAATATCTCTCGTTTCATTGTTGTTTTTTATATATCCGAGACAGTAAGATTACAGAAGCAGTATTGAAAATAAACTTTTTTTCTTTTGTAGAAAGAACAATGGCACATACAGCGTTGACGGTACGGTAAAACACAAGATGATAACATAGTAAATATACCAAGTAAATCAAATACTAGGCAAGAGAGACCACGTATAGTTTTTTTTTCAAGAATGAAAAACCTCTCTGGAAATTACATACATTGTACATTTCAGAATTTTATCATTTCCTCGGAAACCATATAAAAACACCTTAACACTGTCTCATCCCTATTGTCCATCTCGTTCTCTCACTTTTTAAATCTCACTTTCTTTATCTTTCTGTTTATTTTATTTTTTTATATATAAATCACTATCATAAAACACATAGAACTTTTAAATACGTCAGTGCAACATTGTTTTCACATAAAATGCTGCCATATCCTTTCTTAATTGAGGTCACGTCGACCAGGCCAGACCCTTAACGACCAGCGCAACATCAGGACAACCAAACCCTTTCTACCGCATTTCAAGAAACACAGGTCGTAATAAAACAACAACAACAACCGTACACTTCATATCCATCTTTTCTTAGGGTTGTCGTGGTCTTTACAGTTCAAATCTTAGCCATTTGATAGATTGAAGTTCTACTGCGCATCTTTATGACCTTGCTCACCGCTCCTCAAGTAACTGGATCAGTGTGGGTCAGAACACCAAGGACAGGCGAGGTTAGCTTAGCATTTAGCTCTGGTCTCAGTCATACGGGACCCTAGTGACCAGGGTTCAAATCCTGTCTCAGTCACGACGTGCTGTTGTGTTGGTGGTTAGAAGAAGCAGCGATCTCAGTGGGTTTGTGTGCTGTTTGTTTCTTCAGTGCCAATGTTGTCCTCTGTATCCTCCTTGTACGAAATTAACTACATTTCCCATGATGCCGGGGTGCATGAACACGGCTGAGACCTTTTATTCCAGGATATCATGTCAAGTTCAGGTTCTTCCAGTGATTGAAAATGTAGTTTTTCCACCCCTGCTTTCTATGATTGACTAAACTGATTGGAACCACACAATATTTCAGGTACATTCCGGACACACATCCTGAAATCCCATCCTGAAGTTCAAATGTATAACATCATATATATCACAATCTCTCGAAGCTGTTAGAATCCCGTTTCAGGCAGAGTTGTCAGAGCACCAATAAGAAGCAAGAACACAAGTACGGTAGCCTATCACGCGATGACAGCCAGACACCACTGTATATGACACAAGCACTAAGAAAGGATACTGCAACATCGGGTCATTTTCTATATCAAAAGTGGCGCTTCAATATATTAAAACCTATGTACAGTCAAATGTGTGGTGCCTTAGAGGGATGTGGTGTGAAATCCTGGCCGTCAGTCTGCCAGCTTGACAGCTTAACTACCGCTGCCATGACAACTGAAGCAAAAATGGAAAGGCAACAGAAATGTTGAGAAAAGGCACTGTTGGCGCTAGACACAGGTCTGGGGCCAGGGCTGCAGGCCTCAACTGGGAACGGGCATGTGCATGCACGTACGCAGACACACACACACACACGGGACAGACAAGACACACACACAGGACAGACAAGACACACACAGGACAGACAAGACACATACAGGACAGACAAGACACACACACACACAGGACAGAAAGACACACACACAGGACAGACAAGACATACACACGCACACACACAGGACAGACAGACACACAAAGACACAGGACAGAAGCGCACAAACACACACACACACACACACACACACACACACACACACACACACACAATGATTCATAACATACACACGCACACACACAGACACACACCAAACAAATGAGACATACACATACAGACATCAGATACACAAACATGTATATACACACCCACACACACACCCACACACACGTCACATGGCCAGCCTAGGAGCCACACGGCAGGATAGGGGATCAAAATGTTCACGTTAAATTCTTTCCATGAAACAAGGGGGGAAAAATTGAGAAAAAAGGAATAAAAAAAAGATAAATACTTTCATCTGAATTGGTCTCAACACCAGCATCTGATTACACACACAAAAACAAAGCACGCGAAACTTACAAAACAAAATAATAGTTTTTTTTTTGCTGTACATACATTTTATACACAGTGCCCCCTACAGTTAGCTTCCTCTCACTGCAGCTCCTGAGAAAATCGACTCAGTCTGTCTCAACCTCCCACCCTCCACGAGGCCATGTCCTCCATCTGATTGGCCGCTTGGCGCTCACACGTTCTCTCAGAGGATGGGTTCTTGAGCTCACGCTTCCGAATAAGTATTCTGTGGGTTCAGCTTGTCTTTCTTTAGTTTGACTCCGTCCACCAGCTCAAAGTTGTAGTTCTCCAGCGCCGACAAGTTCCTCTCCGTCATGCTGCCTTGGGAACAGGCGCAGTAGAGCACCACCCCGCAGATGGCCCCCAGGAACACCCCTAGAGCGCTCATGGCGATGATAGTGATCAGTATGGGGTCCAGGGTCTTCAGCATGTTGCCCGGACCCCCGAGTTCATTGGTCTCCTGGGCGTAAGAGTCCATAGCTGGAGGGAGGGAGGGAGGGAGGGAGAGAGGGAGAGAGGGAGAGAGGGGAGAGGGGAGAGAGGGGAGAGAGGGGAGAGAGGGAAAGGGGATGGTTAGACAGCCTTGGGGGCGGGCTTGTCGAGGTAACACACACACGCAAGCAGGCAAACACACGTAAACACACACGTGTGGCATGCACACGCATGTACACACATTCATATCTGCGTACGTATATGCACATATTTGTACGTGTACCATATCTGCAAACACACTCTTTAAACAGTACACACACACACGTACACAGGCATACACAACACCTCCTCACCCCTAAGGACACTAAATTCTTACTCACGCAGGATGAAGATATCAGTTGGACGGAAGGTAGGCGTGATGTCTGGATGAAGAGAAAGAAAGAAAACGATCAAGTTTTCTTCAGACCCGTTTACAAAGAGGAGAGGAGATCCTACTGGCTCATGCTCCAGAATGTTCCGGCAGAACAGGATTCCAGCTACACTCACCCTTACAGTCCTCCACACTGAAGCCATCCAGGATCTTGATGTTGTCCACAGCAATGTGACCTGTGCTCCTCCTGTCACCCACGCCCTCGATCACCACCTGAACACAGCCAACACACAGCTCAACATCACCACCTGAACACAGCCAACACACAGCTCAACATCACCACCTGAACACAGCCAACACACAGCTCAACATCACCACCTGAACACAGCCAACACACAGCTCAACATCACCACCTGAACACAGCCAACACACGGCTCAACATCACCACCTGAACACAGCCAACACACAGCTCAACATCACCACCTGAACACAGCCAACACACAGCTCAACATCACCACCTGAACACAGCCAACACACAGCTCAACATCACCACCTGAACACAGCCAACACACGGCTCAACATCACCACCTGAACACAGCCAACACACAGCTCAACATCACCACCTGAACACAGCCAACACACAGCTCAACATCACCACCTGAACACAGCCAACACACGGCTCAACATCACCACCTGAACACAGCCAACACACACCTCAACATCACCACCTGAACACAGCCAACACACAGCTCAACATCACCACCTGAACACAGCCAACACACAGCTCAACATCACCACCTGAACACAGCCAACACACAGCTCAACATCACCACATGAACACAGCCAACACACAGTTCAACATCACCACCTGAACACAGCCAACACACAGCTCAACATCACCACCTGAACACAGCCAACACACAGCTCAACATCACCACCTGAACACAGCCAACACACAGCTCAACATCACCACCTGAACACAGCCAACACACAGCTCAACATCACCACATGAACACAGCCAACACACAGCTCAACATCACCACCTGAACACAGCCAACACACAGCTCAACATCACCACCTGAACACAGCCAACACACAGCTCAACATCACCACCTGAACACAGCCAACACACAGCTCAACATCACCACCTGAACACAGTGACAACTAAGTGACCAACGCTACAGAACATGGGGAACAAGCTGAACTCTACCTGAAAGGACGAGCTGGATCGTGGCACCAAGACCCGGCCTTCCCTCCAGCGACTCCCCTGGTGTCCGCTCACAGTCCAGAGCAGGGCCTCGGCCCAGCCCCCCTCGCGGCCCCCCTCACGGCCCCCCTCGCGGCGCTGTTTGATACGCAGACTGCCCGCGTGCTCGCCGAACATGTGATACCAGAAGGACATGCAGAGGTCGCTGTCTGGGGACGTGACAGAGGGGCTGCCCAGTCTGGCCACCCTCTGTCGCTCCTCCTCTTCCTCCTCTTCCTCCTCCTCCTCCTCATCCCGCCATTCGACATCAGGAAGCTGCATGTAGATGAAGTTCCCTCGCCCGCCTGTAGGTGGCGATAGAAGATAACATAAGCCTTTTTGGAGGTTGGTTCACTGAATATCATGTTTATGTTGGAAAATGAATGTGAATGGAATGCCGAATATCTCTGTTGGCTTTGATCCTTATATTTGTTTGGTTTACGGTAACAGGGTCTTTCTGCAGCGCTCACCTGTATGGTCCACACTGGGTCCTTTCTGCACCATGGGCGTATCGCTGGTTTGAATCAACCAATCAGCTCCCGTTTCCTCCTCCGGCGTCCAACCACAGAAGGAGGGGTTGTCTGTCCAGCCGAAGTCGCAGGCGAACCACAGATAAGCTGCAACGACGACGCAAAGCAGGTAAACTACCATGAACACTGGTTAGGTTCTTCAAGAGCTCTGCGCTGTTTGGCTTCACAGAATGGAGCCTGTTTGGAGCCGGTCTTCCCTTCTTATTGTAATTAAAAGACAGCAGTCTAATTTGGGGCGATGCAGATGAGATCCATCTGTTCTGAATCAGGGAGGAGGAAGGTCCTCTCGGTGTGGCACCAGAACCAAACCACTTCCAGACTGAGCTCTCTCTCCCCCCCCCCCCCCCCTCTCCTTCCCCCCCGTTCTCTCCCCCATCTCTCTCTCCCACCCCCGTTCTCTCCTCCCTCTCTCTCTGTACCTTGTTCTCCCCCCCCCCTCTCGCCACCTCTCTTGCCCCCCCCTCCCTCTCTCTCCCCCTCGCTCGCCACCTCTCTTGTCCCCCCCTCTCCCCCCCCCCTCGCCACCTCTCTTGCCCCCCCCTCTCTCTCCCCCTCGCTCGCCACCTCTCTTGTCCCCCCCCCCTCTCTCCCCCCCCTCTCGCCATCTCTCTTGCCCCCCCCCCCTCTCCCCCTCTCTCGCTCCAGTCTGAAACTATGTTGAACTGGGAGATGGGAATGAATCGCAGACTTTCTCAATTTCCCCTGTGCTGTTTTGCTGGTGCTGGTTCTTAGAATAACAGTCAAATACATACGGAGGCATTTAACCTCCAAAATACCTCCAGACTTCTCTCAGAGAGAGAGAGAGAGAGACCAGAGGATAGATCAAAAGAGAGAGCGAGAAAGCGTCCGCTCAGCGGGCATCCTACCTGGCATGAAGTCCAGAACTGGGTCTACCACCGTGGTGCCATCTGTCAACACACAGAGCAGGAGCATTAGGAGGGGAGCCAGAGGTGAGGTGAGCCCCCACACAGCCCACAGGCAGCACCTGACAGCTGCCTCCATAGGGCCAGTGTGAGTGTGTGTGTGAATGTGTATATATGTGAGCGTGTATGTGTGAGTGTGTATACGTGCACACGTGTGTGTTTATGTGTGTGTATACCCGTGGCGTGGTCGTGCTCTGGCGCCTCCGTGTTGCCGTAGCAGCTGACCCCGTCGCAGCCCTCTGTGGTCGTGGACGAGCCGGATACGGTCACGGTGGGGTTGGTGGTCGCTCCGAACGTGGTCGCCGAGAACGTGGTCACAACAGCCGTGGTGGGCGGAGCTAGAGTAGTGGGCTCTGAAGACAGAGAGAGACACAGAGAGAGAGACCAAGAGAGGGAGAGAGAGGTAGAGAGAGAGAGAGAGAGAGGTAGAGAGAGATAGAGAGAGGTAGAGAGAGACAGAGAGAGACAGAGACCAAGAGAGGGAGAGAGAGGTAGAGAGAGAGACACAGAGAGAGACCAAGAGAGGGAGAGAGAGGTAGAGAGAGAGACACAGAGAGAGAGACCAAGAGAGGGAGAGAGAGGTAGAGATAGAGACACAGAGAGAGACCAAGAGAGGGAGAGAGAGGTAGAGAGAGAGACACAGAGAGAGAGACCAAGAGAGGGAGAGGTAGAGAGAGAGAGACACAGAGAGAGACCAAGAGAGGGAGAGAGAGAGAGACAGAGAGAGGTAGAGAGAGGTAGAGAGAGACAGAGAGAGACAGAGACCAAGAGAGGGAGAGAGAGGTAGAGAGAGAGAGACACACAGAAAGAGACCAAGAGAGGGAGAGAGAGGTAGAGAGAGAGAGACACAGAGAGAGAGACCAAGAGAGGGAGAGAGAGAGAGACAGAGAGAGGTAGAGAGAGGTAGAGAGAGACAGAGAGAGACAGAGACCAAGAGAGGGAGAGAGAGGTAGAGAGAGAGAGACACACAGAAAGAGACCAAGAGAGGGAGAGAGAGGTAGAGAGAGAGAGACACAGAGAGATACCAAGAGAGGGAGAGAGAGAGAGACAGAGAGATACCAAGAGAGGGAGAGAGAGAGAGACAGAGAGAGGTAGAGAGAGACAGAGAGAGACAGAGACCAAGAGAGGGAGAGAGAGGTAGAGAGAGAGAGAGACACACAGAGAGAGACCAAGAGAGGGAGAGAGAGGTAGAGAGAGAGAGACACACACAGAGAGAGACCAAGAGAGGGAGAGAGAGGTAGAGAGAGAGAGAGACACACAGAGAGATACCAAGAGAGGGAGAGAGAGGTAGAGAGAGAGACACAGAGAGATACCAAGAGAGGGAGAGAGAGGTAGAGAGAGAGAGAGAGAGAGAGAGAGAGAGAGAGAGAGAGAGAGAGAGAGAGAGAGAGAGAGAGAGAGAGATGTTAGATCTGAGAGTCATGTTGTTGTGTTGGTAACTGTCATCCCAGTAATGTCTGGTGACAGTTGACTGTAAACCTGTGTGAGGACATCACCATCAAGGCTTGACGCTCTGAGACTTTAATAAAACAAGATTGCTCCACACAAAGCTCTGGGTCTGTGTGTGTGTGTGTGTGTGTGTGTGTGTGTGTGTGTGTGTGTGTGTGTGTGCGCATGGACCTGTGGAACAACAGCACGCAGGTTTCCCTTGGAGACCAGCTCCCCATATTGTGAGCGTTTGAAGTGTGTGTGCGTGTGTGTGCATGCTGCCTTGTGCTTTTATGCTCTCTCTTTGAAGTGGAACTGTATTGATCTGGGACAGAGAGAGACAACCACAGACTATGAGCTGCTGTATCCCTTCTCATCCCCTCTCCTCCCTCTCCTCTCCTCCTCCCCACACATTTCCTTTCTTCCTGACCTCTGCCTCTCCTCTTCTTTCCCCCTTTTCTCCTCCTCCCATCTTCTCCTCCTCCCCTCCCCTCCTCTCCTCCTCTCTCTGCTCCTCCACAACAAAGAAGCTTTCTTTGAAAAGATACTCATTCTTATCTTTCTTCCCTCCAGGGGAATCTGATTCCCATACCAGACTCAGGTTGACTCGCTCTCTCTCTTTTCTCTCTTTCTGTCTCTCTCTCGTTCTCTCTCTGATTGACACAGGCTGGCTGGCTATCTGCAGCTGTCTGTCTGACTGACTGATGGCTGGTATGACTGGTTCAGGCCGGCTGGTTGAATTGTATTAATTGTATTCCTTTTTTATTAGTATGCCACATATATGTTCTATGTTTGCTCAATTCTGCCACAGTGAATTCTATGGTTGTTAATCTTGCATAGCGAATAAACCCCATTCTGATTCTGATTCTGATGACTGGTTTAGACTGGATAGTTTGACTGGTTTAGGCCGGCTGGTATGACTGGTTTAGACCAGCTGGTAGGACTGGTTTATACCAGATAGTGTGACTGGTTCAGACCGGATAGTGTGACTGGTTCAAGCCGGCTGATATGACTGGTTCAGACCGGATAGTGTGACTGGTTCAGACCAGCTGATATGACTAGTTTAGACCGGATAGTGTGACTGGTTCAGACTGGCTGGTATGACTGGTTTAGACCGGATAGTGTGACTGGTTCAGACCGGCTCACCCTGGATGTCACAGCCCAGCAGCTCCAGCCTCAGCCCCACCCCCTCTGTCGTGGCTCTCTCGGGGTACACCCGCACGTAACGAGACCGCAGTGGTCCTAAAGCCCGCAGCTCCGGGGTGTCGTGGTTCTGGTTCCCTAGGAAGATCTGAGCGGAGGAGGGGAGGGGGAGGGGAGGAGGAGAGGGGACGGGAGAAGGAGAGGGCAGGAGGAGAGGACGGGAGGAGGAGAGGAGACGGGAGGAGGAAAGGGATCGGAGGAGGAGAGGGGAGGAGGAGAGGGGAGGAGGAGAAGGGAGGGGAAGGACAGGGGAGGTTAATTAAGAGAGATCAAAGGTCAACTGAGAAATAGATTAAAAGTCCCGGTTCCATAAAAAAAAGTGAAAGAAGTGAATCTATTCAAACAGCATGCCGGCCTGTCTAAAGGCAGTCCACTCTGTCCTCCTCAGTCAGACGACATATGAGCAGGGTTATCTCCTGTCGTGTTCAGCTAACACCACACCGCCTGACGCCGCCGCTAGCCTGCTCTGGACTTCTTGTGTTTCATTCTGGAACCTTCTATCAAAGGGTGTGGAAGTACTTCATAAACCGACTGCTGTGTGCGTGGGTGTGTGCGGAGGGGGTGTGTGCGTGTGTGGCGTGTACGTGTCGTGTGTGTAAACAGTGTGTGTGTGTGTGTGTGTGTGGGGTGTACGTGTCGTGCATGTTAACAGTGTGTGTGTGTGTGTGTGCGTGTGTTGTGTGTTAACAGTGTGTGTGTGTGTGTGGTGTGTGTTAACAGTGTGTGTGTGTGTGGTGTGTGCGTGTGGTGCGGAGGCTGCAGGAGACGTGCTTCCTGCGGGTGTTTGAAGCCTGCTGGTTTGAGAGACACAGAGACAGGAAGCTGGAGAGAAGCTTGTCTCGGACCAGATCACACAACCATCTGGAGGACCGGGTGTGAGGACAGAAGTGGAGAGGCATGAACGCTGGGCTGGTGTGTGTTGTGTGTGTGTGCATGTTTGTGTGCGTGCAAATTCAGTCATGTCTGAATGAAAGCCTGAATCAACCAACTGATTAATCACCGGAGCAACCAACTGATAACGGATTCATTCATTTTGTGGTTGTTTACGATACCGATCTTGAAACAAATTAACTAGCGAACTAACGAACCAATTATACTTGTATAATTGTTGTGATATTTGGTCCCTAAAAGACAAGACACACACACACAAACACAGGTACACACATGTACAGACACACACACACACACACAGGTACACACACACACAGGTACAGACACACTTCCCTACCTTAGGCTTGGTTCCATTCTCCTCCTTCACCATGGTCCAGTCCGCCCCGTCCAGGCTGTGCCCCACCCTGAAGCGCTTCATGAACACATTCTTGTCCCGGTGCCTGCCGCCCTGCACCACTAACCCAGTGAGCACCTTCTCCTGGCCCAGGTCCACCTGCAGCCACTCGTTCCTGAAGGGCTGTTGGGTTTGCTTCCCGGTCCAGCCCGCCCGCCCAGTCAGCAGACGGGCGTTCTCCGCCACCCAGTCCCGCTCGGCATGAGACGAGGCGCTGATCTGGCCATCGGAGATCTGGCCGGACAGCATGCCCAGCATCCCCGAGCACGGGTAGTCTGGAGAAGGGAGGGAGGGTGGGGGGTGGGTGGGGTTAGTGAGGGGGGCGGGGATAGTGTGGGGGAGGGCAGGGTTAGGGGGTGCGCGTGTGACTTTGACTTAATGTGTGTGTGTGTATGTGCGTGTGTGAGTGTGTATGCCTATCTTTCTTCGTAAGTGTGTCTCTGCATGTAAGTGTGTGTGTGTGAGTGTGTGCGTGCTTGAGTGTATGTGTGTGTGTGAACGTATGTGTAAGTGTTTGTGTGTGTGTGTCTGCGTGTGTGTGTATGTGTGTGTGTGAGAGTGTGTGTGTAAGAGTCTGTATGTGTGTGTGTGTGTGTGAGAGTGGCCCCTAGACTGACCTGAGGTCCTGCAGCGTACACTTCGAAGCGCATGCAGATCCCCTGCTCCAGGACATGGGACGGATGCGGACGTAGCGAGCCAGCGTCTGCTTGGGCAGGAAGCTGCGGGCCTCGTCTGTGGGGTTGTGGTTCCCCTCGAAGATCTGGAACCCAAGAAGAGAACAGCACATCAGCTGCCACTGGACACTCACTGTTCCACCAGGAGGTTTACGGAGTTCTACTAGAACGGCGTGTCCCAACCTTGGTCCTCAGCGAACACGTGTCCTGCGTGTTCTAGATGTTTCCCTGTTCCAACACACCTGAATGGGTTGTTATCCAGCTCTGCAGATGCCTGCTTACGACCATTCGTTAGAATCAGGTGTTGGAGCAGGGAAACATCTCAAACATGGAGGACCTGGGTTGGGAAACACTGTCCTAGAAGGTTTCAGAAGGTTCCGAGTTCAAGCGTTCTACCTTCTGCTTGGAGCCTTCCTTCACGGTGACCCAGTCCTCTCCGTTAGAGCTCACGTCCACCTTATAGGAGCGTACGAAGTAGTGTTTCTTGGTCTCCTTGGAGATGGCTCCCTGGGTTCCACGGCCGAGACGAAGCGAAGAAATCCCAGATCCACCTGGACACACAGAGACACACCTGGGTCAGGGGCTACCTTAACAGGAGCCTTTTGAGGAGGGAGGAGCTGAGGGAGGAACCACGGGGAGGGAGGAGCTGAGGAGGGAGGAGCTGAGTGAGGGAGGAGCTGAGGAGGGAGGAACTGAGGAGGGAGGAGCTGAGTGAGGGAGGAGCTGAGGAGGGAGGAGCTGAGGAGGGAGGAGCTGAGGAAGGGAGGAGCTGAGGAGCTGAGGGAGGAACCGCAGGCAGGGAGGAGCTGAGGAGGGAGGAGGTGAGGAGGGAGGAGGTGAGGGAGGGAGGAGCTGAGGAGGGAGGAACTGAGGAGGGAGGAGCTGAGGAGGGAGGAGCTGAGGACAGAGGAGCTGAGGAGGAGCTGAGGAGGGAGGAGCTGAGGGAGGAACCGCAGGGAGGGAGGAGCTGAGGAGGGAGGAGGTGAGGAGGGAGGAGGTGAGGGAGGAGGAGCTGAGGAAGGAGGAACTGAGGAGGGAGGAGCTGAGGAGGGAGGAGCTGAGGACAGAGGAGCTGAGGAGGAGCTGAGGAGGGAGGAGCTGAGGACAGAGGAGCTGAGGAGGAGCTGAGGAGGGAGGAGCTGAGGACAGAGGAGCTGAGGAGGAGCTGAGGAGGAGGAGCTGAGGACAGACGAGCTGAGGAGGAGCTGAGGAGAGAGGAGCTGAGGAGAGAGGAGCTGAGGAGAGAGGAGCTGAGGAGAGAGGAGCTGAGGTCCTGAGGTCTGAACAGCATCAGACAGGTTTGTTAAAATAGTTTCCCCTCCCCCAAAACAACATTCTGTCAGTTATAAAGTCTACTGAAAAAAGCCTATTGTAACTGTGGTTAAAAACCAGATCACTACTTTCCTCTGCATTGTTTTTCCTTCAGTTCCTGAAGGGTGAGATTCCAGAGCAAGATAAAGTGTGTGTATGTGTTTATACGTGTTGGGTTGTCAAACACGCTTAAGCGTGAAGGTTCTAGTCAGAGTTCCGTGTGAGAACTGGGTCTCTATCAGGTCTGAACCAATTTCACGGCTGTCTGACGGCATCACTAATGAGAAGGGTGTGAGGAATCTACTCTGTTTGTGTCTGTGTGTGTGTCTGTGTGCGTGTCTAACACAACAAGCCCCAGAGTTGTGCTTGCGAGTGACTTTTGACCCCGGCTTCGTACATCAACAGTCAAACAAACATAAACAAAAACAAAGGGATTAGTGTTTTGGTCAACTCTGAGGGGGGGGGGGGGTCTGTAAGCAGAAACTGAATCGGTTCAAACTGTCTTAAACTTATGTTGTCCTCGTTCTACCAACTGTCTCTCAATCAACTTCCAAGAACTTCCAGGGAGGGAAAACTAGTTCAGTGAAGAGAACTATTTCTGGCCTGTGTTGACACCACCAGCTCAACTGGGACACTGCAGATCCAGCCATGTTGGGTAATATAAGGTGTAAATGTGGGTGTGTAATTACATTATCACAGACCACTGAGACGCTAAAGGACTAGAAGATGCTACCGACTTCTCTCTTTCTCTTACACCTTCCTCTCCTCTCTCTTTCAATCGATTTCTCTCTCCCTCTCCTCCCTGTCTCTCCTCTTCCTTCCGCTCTCTCACTCTTCCCCTCCCTCCTTCCTCTCCCTCTCTCTTACAATCTTTCTTTCTCTGGTTCTGTTTCCCAGTCTCTTGGCACCCCCCCTCTCTCTCCCTCTCCCTCTCCTTCTGCTCTCCTCCTCCCTCCCTCCCTCCCTCCCTCCCTCCCTCCCTCCCTCCCTCCCTCCCTCCCTCCCTCCCCTCCCTCCCTCCCTCCCTCCCACCCTCCCTCCCCTCCCTCCCTCCCTCCCTCCCTCCCTCCCTTCCTCCCTCCCTTCTGTAGGAAAGTGAAGGGAACAGCTTCCCACAGGTGTATTGGCCGGATGACCTCCAGAGCAGCAGAACTTTAGACAGGGGCAGCCAGAGTCAGACACGGAACTCAGAACCAAGAACTCTAGGGGTTCCGGGGAACATTTAGAACCTGGAACACGAGCGAGGCAAGCTTCCAAACGCGAAAGACATTTCGAAACTCCACCAGGAAAATGGTGACACCGACCTACATACATCTGCAGCAATTCCTTCACCTTCTGAGGCTGCCAGCCTCAGACTTTCATACGGCGTCAATCCAACAACGTCTGACTGTCTCATCCAGGACAGGAAAGCCCTTAATCCCTCTTCAGTCCTGGCCCTGTGTTTCCCCTATGACTCCACCATCTCCAGCCAGGCCGTCCTACAGGCCTCTTCTGAGATTAAACCAGGACCTAATCACTCCCCCATATTCTAATTACTCAACACTTGGCACCGATGCAAACAAGCTGAAAATAGTTCCACTCAGGTCTTTCATGGAGAAAACAATGGAAGGGAGGAGGGATGGAGGGAGGGAGGGAGTGGAAGGAGGGAGGGTGGGTGGGTGGAAGGAGGGAAGGACAGGGGGTGGAAGGAGGGAGGGGTGAGGGGGAGAGAGGTGTTCGTTCAAGCAGTCTGCGACTAAACGGGGTTGAACAAAAACATTGGCACTTCCTTCAAAAAACATGATATTGATGTGTTGTTTTTCTCTCTCAGGAGGAAAGCCGACTTCAGCAATCAGCAGAGCTGCGAGATATCAGATCATTCCGCCGTGAGACAGCTAGAAGGAGAGGTCGAAGGGCTGCGACCGCACGTTCGGACTGCGAGACGTTCGGCAATGGCGGGAAAAAAACCCCCAGCACATGTCGCTTGTCTTGCAGAACCCCACGCCTCAAGGTGACGCTCCCACCCAGCAACAGCCAGCAGCGAGTGGGCGGGGGACACCGGTCGACCCAGACCACTCGGACCAGGCCTTCAGCCAGAACTAAGTGTTGATTCTAACTGGGAAAATATGCGGGAAACGCGAGAAATAGCCAACCAAAGAAGAAGAAAAAGAACATAAACGACAAGGAAAGCTCAGCAGAAAGAGGATGTGTGTGAAGTCAAAGTGACACAGCTATGGGGTCGAGAAAGGGAGAAGCAGCAGTCAGCACGAACAACCCCGCCCCCTTTTACATCATAAACTATTTAACAAGGAACTTGGTTACACTTGGGTATTCCTTACTCTGACAGGGAAATTCAGCTTGAGCCTTAACGCCTAAACAAGGGGAGCTCTTCTCGTTTTTCAGCGTTTAGACCCTGAGAGCTCCCCGGGTTCAAGCCCCCAGCCTCATCAGGTTCAAGCCCCCAGCCTCATCAGTGTCAGACCCTGACCTGCAGATCTCCAGTTACTGGCTGATTTGTGGAACCAGGCTTCCTATGTCAGCATTTTGAGCTTGTTCACGCCATAAGCGACTTAGAAACTTTCTTTTCACGTTTGTCTTTTAAAACAAAAAACGAAAAAAAAAACGAAAAAAGGAAAATCTGTTTTCCAGATGCATACTTGTCTCTCGCCCGCCTCCCTCTCTCTTTTTTTCCGATGTTTTTCTGATTACGTCACACAGACAAGAAAAACGTTTTCTCTTAAAGCAAAGGACGTTTATAAATACCGTGACTAGAAGAGGAAGGAAATATTTCCTGAGTTTACCTCACAGCTTTGAATAACATGTCAATCTACGCGGCCATATTGGAGATAGATCTTCTCCATGAACCAGAATGGATGACAGTCGCACCGATATCGACATCTGGATGAAACTAACCATCATGGGCCTAAACTTTAATAATGCATAGAGGATGTTCACATAAATAATAAGCACGCTTGTTTGATTATGGGGGTGCAAAGTCAATGTCCTGTCCTTGACCATCCTAAATGCCTCGTTCGAAATCATCAAAACAGCGTTATATACGATAGCTCATCGGAAAACAGGATCAATAAAACATAAAAATCTCAGAATGACTAATAGTGGCGTGCGTAGCAAAGGCACGCGTGCATGAATTAACCATCCCATAATAGTCATCTGAAGTAAGATGAATGGAGATATGAAGAAGGCCACACCATGCTGGTTACGGGCCAGGCTGCGCACCCTAGTTAATCAAATCAAATGGAGAATTCTCTCCGCAAAAACAGCAGTCGTAACTCAAACGCCTTGCGAAAGGCAGAGAGCCCCGAGTTACTACTATAAATCATTCTGTCGGACAGATCCTCCGTGCTCCAACACACGGCCAGGAGAAGGCGAACAATGTACAATAGTCCCTTTTTTATTTTATTTTTTTTTAGCACCAGAGTGCATCGACTAAGACAAACTGCTCAACCGATCGTTGTACGAGGGCCAGAAATGTTCCGACGAGTCTGTAAGGGGAGACTGGTCTTCGAGATCCATCCCAATTCATCCAATTAAACAAATTATGAACACAGCCAATGAAATCAAAACATACGAATAAAGCCAATTAAAGCAGCACTGCAGCCTATTAACTCAACGCATTTGAATTAAGCCAGTTAAATCGATACGTCTGAACGCAGCCAATCCAATCAATGCATTTTGAGTGACCTCAGAGACTGTAGATCGAGCTGTGTGAGACCCCTGAACCAGGAAGTGAACACCCAGTTGCCTATATTCCCAGCCTGAACTGAGTAACCCCAGGCAGAGAACACTGTCACCCCTCAGTGCTTCTACTCTCAGGATCCGTCCTCCGCTCAACCAAAGAAGGAATTCCCCAGACAGACAATAACCTCTCTCTCTATGAGGGGAAAAGCTACTGCTAGTTAAAGCTGCAAGGCTGACTTCCTGTGAGACCACGTCAAATCCCACAGGAAGGAAGTACTGGTCTGTTCTCACCGTCAGGGGCATTGTGGGTCTTTCCTCCTGGTTCCTGTCCACCACAATAGGACCGGGACTGGGCCCCGCCCTGTTTGGGTTCAGTTTAAGACCTCTACTATCTTCCTTCACTCCCTCAGAACATCCTAGATAGAACTAGATAGTGGGTGTGTGTGTGTGTGTGGGTGTGTGTGGGTGGGTATGTGTGGGTGTGTGTGTGTGTGTGTGTGGGTGTGTGTGTGTGTGGGTGGGTGGGTGTGTGTGTGGGTGTTTGTGTGTGTGGGTGGTTGTGTGTGTGTGGGGGGGGGGGGGTAGGTGTGTGTGTGTGGGTAGTTGGGTGAGGTATGGGTTGAGTAAACAAACGAAAATTAACAGACTCAGTACTGTGAACCAATTTCCCTCCAATTTCCTTCCGGTGACCACCACCTGAACAGGCTTTTTAGGGAGAAGTTGTGATGTTGCGCATATTTAACCGGATGGGACCGGTTTAAGACAGGAGCAGCCGGGGGTGAGCCCTGGAGGGGAGATGTGACAGTGCTGACTGCTGGAGGGGGACATCTGGCAAACAAACAGGCAAACAGCGCCTCACCCCCGTATTTATTAACAGCCCTCCTCTGGTTTGTGTTATGCTTTGAAAGCGGAGATGAGCTGCATTGTGTCACTTAGTACAGAAGACTTCACTGTAACAGATGCTGATGGGGCTTTTTGGTGGTGAGATTATTTATGTCTTGTTTGATGAACAGAAGCTTTGTGGCGAAGGCTGGTTTTGATCTTCTGATCGTCATTTCAACCTTTTAACCCTTAACAAGAACCAAACATTTTTAACCCATTGGATGGAAATATTGCAGTGACTTGTATAGAAGGACGACCAGTATCTCACTGGATTCATGCGATAGGCGTATTGCTACGGAGACGGAGTATTTCTGTAGATCCCTACCATGTAACTTACCAGTTTCCATGCTATTCAGGAGTAGTTCTCATCAGAAACACGAAGCCTAGCTCAGCACCATGCTAATCGATCAGTTTAGTGTCTAGTTAGTCGTTCTTATCTAGTTAGCCTTACCTGTATCCACT
Organism: Neosalanx taihuensis; assembly: GCA_030340665.1. Lineage (NCBI taxonomy): Eukaryota > Metazoa > Chordata > Actinopteri > Osmeriformes > Salangidae > Neosalanx > Neosalanx taihuensis. The sequence continues at coordinate 3,942,965 of CM059300.1, forward strand.
CCCTGGCAGAGTCATCTGAGGGTGTCCAGCCGTTCTCCTTGTAGTTGAGCCTGGATCTCTCCGGAGCCCAGTTCGGGTTATACTGCGAAGAAGCGCTGATCTGATCCGACGTGATCTCCCCTGATTCCATACCCAGAGCTTCCATACAGGTGAAGTCTGTCGGCGACAGAAGATGCAGGCGTTATAAAATTGATACCAAAACATAAACGTCAGCAAATCGTGTGTCTACAGTCCTAAAGATGATTAAAATGTGAATTTCCAGCCAGGTATTGGATGGTTAAGTGGAACATTTTTAGGGTATGGTACCAGTTGATACGCTGTCTCCGAACATTTATAACTGCAAACTAGTGATTTTCACAATAAACTTATTGGGAAATGCCATTCTAGCAACATGAGATATGGATTTGACTTTCGTGGGACTTGAACGCAGCTCAGAATTCCCCTCAGAGAGAAGCAATTCAGATAAGAGTAATGGATTTTTCACTGTGCTTCATCCGGGGGGAGAAAAAAAAAACGGCCGGGTTGATTCGCTACGCTAAGCCGAAATAAGACTAAAGCGCCGGTCACATTACGCCGGTCACATTACGCTCCAGATTTTAGTTCCAGATGAAAGATACACTCGAAATATTCAAACGGGAAGTTCCAAAGAGCGTGCAGCTCTTCAGAGGTTCTGGTAAATGTTTTCCAGGAGCCGCCCCCCCCCCCCCAGGTGGCCAGTCCTCAATGTTAGTGTCTGGGAGCTGACACGGTCCTGAATGCAGATACAGGTTAGGGTCAATGTCCTGTCTGACACACAGTACACGCACGCACACACACACAGAGACGCACACACACGCGCACACACACACAGACGGAGTCAGGGCCAAACTACCACTCTGCTGTGTTCTTTAAAGAACACTCACAGCAGGGGCAGGGGGGTGCACAGCATGTATGTCTGTGTGTGTGTGTGTCTGTTGCGTTGCGTGGTCTTTAGAGGGGGGCCGGGGGGTGGGGGTGCTGGAGACGCATGGTCTGCCTGACGCCCCCTGACACTCGCAGCCACAAAACACAAACTTGTCACAACATTGTAAACATTACAGGCCCCAGATCTCCCCCTCTTCCTCCCCACCTCCTCCCTTTCTCCCCTCCTTCCCCCTCCTTCCTTTCTCCCCCCCTTCCCCCTCCTTCCTTTCTCCCCCCTTCCCCTCCTCCCTTCCTCCCCCCTTCCCCCTCCTCCCTTTCTTCCCTCCTTCCCCCTCCTTCCTTTCTCCCCCCCCTTCCCCCTCCTCCCTTTCTCCCCCCCTTCCCCTCCTCCCTTCCTCCCCCCTTCCCCCTCCTCCCTTCCTCCCCCCCTTCCCCCTCCTCCCTTCTCCCCCCCTCCCCCCTCCCTCCCCAGAAGCTACTGAAACAGGGAGATAATTCTCTCCTATCTATTCATGAGGTGCTAGACCTGGACTCAACTGACATCACACCATCCAAATCGCCAATCCTCAAAGACCTTATCTGACGCATACTCCGCTGCTCGCTCGCCCGCTCTCTCTCTCCCCTCTCACATCCCAGTAACAGCATGAGGTGCTGATGTCAGGCAAGATAAGATAAAGACATTTGGAGGAAACTGAAGAAATGAAGATATCTGACAACTATCTCCTTCTTACTTTGCACTGTCCTCCTACGCGATGTAAAGAATTGTATTAGGAAAGTTTCTAAAAGTGTTTTTGGATTACATACACACACACACACACTCACACACTCACTAACGTATAAGAGGCATTTGGAAAAAGTGGTCAAAGTGTTGGTAAATGTTGTGGAAAAGTTGATGTGATTTGGTTCACTGGGAGGGCCTTCATTTCAATCTGATACGCCTAGCTGGAGAACTGGGGATCGGAGAGCTCATCACTCCACTCCATATGGGTTCGCTGTGAAAACGCTACTGCGGCCAGCCCTGTGTGTGTGTGTGTGTGTGTGTCTGCGTCCGCAAGACACAGTGTGTGAGACTAACAGTGTGTAAGAGTAGTGTGTGTTTGTCAGGGAAATCACGTGAATGCATCTGTGTGTGT
>CM059300.1:3950000-4000000 GCA_030340665.1 Neosalanx taihuensis
TCTGACAATTTAGCAGCGCTCTTTTTATTTTGGTAATGATAGACATCAGAAGAGAGGGACAAGGAGGGAGGGAGAGAGAGAGGGAGAGGGAGGGGGGAAGAGAGGAATGTAGGGAGGGAGAAAGAGGGAAGGAAGAAGGGAAAGAGGAAGGGTATGAGAGTCCGATTAAGGGAATGAGCTGAGCTACAGAGACACTCATGGAAGCGGTAATGGAGGGGAAGTTCCAACATTCTGCTGGTTCTATCAAGGATGTTAGATGTTCCAACATTCTGCTGGTTCTATCAAGGATGTTAGATGTTCCAACATTCTGCTGGTTCTATCAAGGATGTTAGATGTTCCAACATTCTGCTGGTTCTATCAGAGATGTTAAGATGTTCCAACATTCTGCTGGTTCTATCAAGGATGTTAGATGTTCCAACATTCTGCTGGTTCTATCAAGGATGTTAGATGTTCCAACATTCTGCTGGTTCTATCAAGGATGTTAAGATGTTCCAACATTCTGCTGGTTCTATCAGAGATGTTAAGATGTTCCAACATTCTGCTGGTTCTATCAAGGATGTTAGATGTTCCAACATTCTGCTGGTTCTATAAAGGATGTTAGATGTTCCAACATTCTGCTGGTTCTATCAGAGATGTTAAAATGTTCCAACATTCTCCTGGTTCTATCAAGGATGTTAGATGTTCCAACATTCTGCTGGTTCTATCAAGGATGTTAGATGTTCCAACATTCTGCTGGTTCTATCAAGGATGTTAGATGTTCCAACATTCTGCTGGTTCTATCAAGGATGTTAGATGTTCCAACATTCTGCTGGTTCTATCAAGGATGTTAGATGTTCCAACATTCTGCTGGTTCTATCAAGGATGTTAGATGTTCCAACAAACAGCAGTCTGTTTTTAACACAGGTGGAGACAATCCACATGTGGCCCTCAACACTCACACACAAAGGCACACACACGCTGATGGCCACACACACAAAGACACACATACACACGCTAATACGCAGACACGCACACGCTAATACACAGACACAGGCACACACTGAGTAATACACATTCACACACGCGCACACACTCCCCCTCCCTGTCCTAGATTCTGCAGTCCTCTCTCTGCCTGAGCATCCATCTAGTGTGGGTCACCTCTGGAGGACCCAAGGACAAACAGGCCATTAGCTAAATGAGCCTGGGGTCTCCTGCACCTGTCTGTGCTACACACACACAATGAAACATGCAGGCGCGCACACACAGACAATCTAAAACACACATACTCACACGCTCATCCGTGCAAAAACTAAGGTATGCACTCACACACGTGTGACTTAACACACGTGTGCCTTCACGCATACGATCTTCCCTTCGTTCCGTCTCCGGAGCGGTAGCTAAGATGGACAGGAAGAGAACGGGAAAACAGGAAACCGGGTTCTATTGTCTCCCAGAACGCGAGACGTGGTTGTGGGCGGCACTCAGGGAACCAGAGGCAACAAGCGACGGTGAAGGAATGTCCAGAGACAACCGCTCTAACCCGCTCTCCTCATCTTGCTGCCTCGCATCAGAGAGGAAATGACCGGAACTCTGGAGCACTCGTGTTCTAGAACACTCCAGAACACTCCGGAACACGACTGAAGTATCGCCAGTCGGTTCAATCCTCCAACCTTCCTGCAAAGGGGAGCTCCAGGCTTCTAAAGCTTTAAGATCACACGGGGTCTCCCACTAGGGGTTTCCAGAGTAGGCCGCCCACTTCATCGCTCAGACACAGAAGCAAACAGCCATGTGTTTCTAGCTCTTGTCCAGCCAGTCCTCTTCAATATGTCTCCATGGAGAGAGAGCCTGCCCTGGAGCTGTTTCTCCTAACAGGGTCCTAAAGACCTCGGTTATGGGTCCCTTAGGACTCAGCTCCAGAGGGCATGTTGAGGTGAGCACTGGATTCCTCTTTATTGAACTGCTCCCCGTTGGTATCAAGTCAAGTGGACCCTGGAGGCCGGATAATAGGATGGATGATAGCCTGGATGATGGGATGGATGATGGGATGGATGATAGGATAGATGATGGGATGGATGATAGGATGGATGTTGGGATGGATGTTGGGATGGATGTTGGGATGGATGATGGGATGGATGATAGCCCAGATACTGTGATGGATGATGGGATAGATGATAGCCCAGATGTTGGGATGGATGATGGGATGGATGATAGCTTGGCTGGTAGGAGATGTGGAGCAGGGGTAGTTGAGTTCCTTTGCTCACTGTTCAACAACGACAGGCATGTTTCCACTGGGAAAGACAGAGCCCAGCCTAGTCTGAACCTCTGAGCTTGTTTGGTCCAGTCTGAAACTCTGAGCTCGTTTGGTCCAGTCTGAACCTCCGAGCTGGTTTGGTCCAGTCTGAAACTCTGAGCTGGTTTGGTCCAGTCTGAAACTCTGAGCTCGTTTGGTCCAGTCTGAACCTCCGAGCTGGTTTGGTCCAGTCTGAAACTCTGAGCTCGTTTGGTCCAGTCTGAACCTCCGAGCTGGTTTGGTCCAGTCTGAACCTCCGAGCTGGTTTGGTCCAGTCTGAAACTCTGAGCTCGTTTGGTCCAGTCTGAACCTCCGAGCTCGTTTGACTCAGGTTCAGATGTGACCTTTGGGAGTCAAGAATGTTAAAGGTCCTTGTAGACTGTTGTTTACTTTTCAGAACTCCATCTTTTGTATGTTAAGATGTTTGACTGTGATTGTGGTCAAGCTATGGAAGTACTGTAGCCATCAGTCAGACCTCAGTGCAAAAGAACCATTTCAGGAGTGGGACATTATTTTGTCCACTTAATATTTCCCACAAAGCTTAGCAAAACCTAAATGTATCACATTGACTAAAGAGATGAAGAGATACAAAAAATTGTTTAAACTCCAACAGAAGCACCTTTGACCCTTGATCCTCACGATCACCTACTTGCACTAACAATCCCTTTCTGCAAATGCGTCTGATTAATCGACAAACAACTCCAATCGAACTGAACGTGTGCGTTTGGGCGTGGAAGCCGACCTGTCTTGAAGACCTCGTAGCGCACGGAGAACCCCGCTCCGTGTGTCTCGTAGTCGGACACGAACTTGATGAGCAGCTGGCCTCCGCTGGAGATGATTGGGGTGGGGGCGATCTTCCCGCAGAACTTCCCCAGGGTGGGGGCCTTCTCGTCCCCGCCGTTAAACACCTCCACATAGTCATACCTGGGGAGGAGGGGGAGGACAGAGGAGAGAAGAGAGGAAGAGGGAGAGGGTGGGGAAAGGAAGAGGAGAAGAAGGGAGGATGGGAGAGGAAGAGGTGGAGGGGAGAAGTACAGTTAGTTTGGGGCTATCTTGTTGTTACGATCAGTGACCGATGCTTGTAAACCTCTCTCATGGAAGTCGCTTTGGATAAAAGCGTCTGCTAAATGAATACATGTCAATGTTGTTAAATGGTACCTTAATCTTTGATGAATACCATATACAGTAACATATTCATCCACATTAAACCCACACAACTACCATGGAAACACCCCCACCCCCCCCACACACGTAGCAATCAAGCGTACGATATATCGTCGAGAATCGAGAACAGACATAACTAACTCCAGGTGTTTTAGTTCAGCCTGGTCGATGTCACTGCCGGCTACAGTAACTCACTCCACTCCTCTCTCCTGCAGAGGGCCTGAGTTAACGTCTGCACACACCAGAGCTGTCCCTCTCCCCTCGTCTCCTCCCTGGGAACAGCAGAGACCCACCCTGGGATCACCGTCCGACACACCCGACTGTAAATCAGAGCTGGTCCCTGTCGACCCGCGGGCGACTTCTAAACCGGGCTGTTTTTTTTTCTCCCTTCCCCTCAGAATACAGTCATCTTCTGAAGACTAAGTATGATGTGGGAGTTGAGGTCTCCATCGTGGAGGAGAAGGGAGCGATCCTGGAGGGAGGTGAATCAGTGGCTGAGGGGAAGGAGCTCCGTGGATCACAGAGCAGAGAGGATGAGGATCATCTGTCTCCGTTATCTATGTGACCTTAAGGCCCAGTTCTTTACAGCTAGAAGCTCGTCTGTTTGGTCATCTGGAATAGGGGAGTGTGTCCGTGTGGGAGTGTGTGTGTGTGTGTGTGTGTCTGTGGGTGTGTTTGTGTGTGTGGGAGAAATAGTTGAAATGCCCGTGTGTGTGGTATGTGTGTGTGAGCGCACGAGAGCGTGTGTGACACAGGCAGTCAGTGTGCGGCTGAAAAATAAAAGTGTTGTGAGAAAGTGTGAGAGCCAGACAGACATGGGTGAAGAGGGAACCCAACCCTGTCTGTCTAAAACACTGGAGCTAATTCAATTACAGGCCCTTTAGACCGGGGGCACCAGCTCACTCAAGTGTGACTGCCTTGTGTGTGTGTGTGTGTGTGTCATGTTCAGGAGCTGTAGAGGTGAGACTTAAGACAGGATGTTTTTAGACCAGTCAGACCGCTTCCTGTCTGGGTCAGACCGCTTCCTGTCTGGGTCAGACCGCTTCCTGTCTGGGTCAGACCGCTTCGTAGTCCAGTCAGACCACTTCCTGTCTGGGTCAGACTGCTTCTTGTCTGGGTCAGACCGCTTCCTAGTCCAGTCAGACCACTTCCTAGTCCAGTCAGACCACTTCCTAGTCCAGTCAGACCACTTCCTGTCTGGGTCAGACCACTTCTTCTCAGGGCCAGACTGCTTCCTAGTCCAGTCAGACCACTTCCTGTCTGGGTCAGACCACTTCTTATCTGGGCCAGACTGCTTCCTAGTCCAGTCAGACCGCTTCCTAGTCCAGTTAGACGGCTTCCTGTCTGGTCAGCTATGGAAACATGTCTCAGGTCCAGCCTCCACAAACAGCTCTACTGTGCAACATCAGCATCTTTCATGCGGGCTTCAGACTGGCAGCCCACCCTAACCCCGTAGACGACGCCTTTCTTGTTGAGCTTGCGGAGGAATTTCACTGCGAATGTGTTTTTTTGGGCGTCTAACAGCATAAGCGCTTGTAAAAATAAAAAATAAAAAAGTCTATTTTTTAAAAGCGCTCACAGTGAGGGTTATTTGAGACAACATTTGAGTCTTAAGCGTTGAGTCTATGGGTTGCCAGGTTTGTTTTCTATAGCAGATCTTTGGATTTGGGTTTCTCTGTACTAACCACACAATGGACACATGTGGAGAATGTGGAATAACGGACATCGACCGCATAAACTCTTTAAGTAAACATTAGCAGACTGGGAGGGGAGAGAGGGAGAGAGAGGGGGAGGGAAGGAGGGGAGAGAGGGGGAGGGAGGAGGTGGAGGCTCCTGGGATACAGTAGTGAGGGAAGTAAAGGGGAACTGAGGCCCTCTAAAGTTCCCAAACGCCTTCTAATAACATCAGGCAGGATCGATTCATTTCTGTTTGTTTTCACTGTCCTTCGCCCGCTCCGAGACCCTGCTAGCAAACAAGGAGAAAACTGAAGAGAGCGAAACCTGTTCAACGCTCATGTAACTGTTGTGGTCCAAGTTCATCTTTCATGGCTGTTTGGATTGGATTCTTTACAGGTAATTCTTAAAAACACATTCACACACCCTGTGGTACTCGGAATGGAGACGTTAACTCCATATTTCTGTCGACCTCCTGCTACCCAGCTCCTCTTAAGAGAGCAGTGCAGTTAAAACCCCCTGAAATATTTCTGTTTCCGCTGGAAAACACGACTGTCAACACCCTCCAAATTACACATTAACATACTTCAATTTCGATCAAGTCATTTCGCACCTGTAACGCACTGGTTAAACACTCAGCTAAGAGCATAAACATGTTTTGATGAACCTCTTAAATGGAGACGAGTGTAGGAACATATTGACTTCTCTCACATGAGACTTTACATGGAGATAAGAGCCATCGTGTAAACGCTGTACAGCTTCTGGCCATGATGGGATGAATAGAAGCTTTCTATGCATGTACAAAGATAGACGCAAAGAGATAGACGTGACGCACACACTCCACACACACCCTGCACACACACACACGCACACACGCACACACACGCACACACGCACACACACACACACGCGCACACACACACACACACACACACACACACACACACACACACACACAAACACACACACACACACACTCCACACACACACTCCCACACACACACTCCACACAGGCATGTACACACACACTCCCACACACACGCTCCACACAAACACGTACACACACACACACTCCACACACACACTCCATACACACACACGCTACAGCCAGGGGGTGGCTGGATATAAATGTCCAGTGCTCCTACTGTCCTCTGCAGCCCCCGGCCCCCCGGCCCCCCCGGCCCCCCGTCACACACGGAGCCCCCTTTAGGAACAGTCACTACGCTCAACACAAGGACCAACGGCCAATCAGCGAACAGCACAGGAGGGATTTGAACCTGCAGTTTCCTGATCTGCAGTCAAGCGCTCTAACCCCTGAGCTCTAGCCAATGACTGTCTGTGCTGCATGGTTGCTGGGTTAGGGTGTCTGCAGCAGACTGGTTGATGGTTTATTGCAGAAGATGGTTTGTTTGTGTGATGTGTTGTTGTTGTGTTGTGTTTGGTGTGCCTGCAGTTGGCTGCTTGTGTGTTATTCTGAGTGTGTGTCTCCCCTTGGCTACATTCCTCAGCATCATCTGGAAGGTATCATCGGACTGTTTATAGGCCCAGTTATAGTTCTGTTCAGTTCACCTCACACACACACATGCACACACACACACGCAGGGAGTGACTTAGCCTGCCTCCCTCCTCTCCTCCCTCTCTTCTCCCTCTTCCCTGTCGTCTCCTCCCCTCCCTCCCTAACTCCTTTCTCTATCACTCCTCTCCTTTCTCTCTTCTGACTCCACTCCTCGCTACACTTCTGTCTCCTGTTTTGTATTACTTCCATCAATCACCACCTCACTCCTCCCTCTTTGCTCCTCCCCCTTTTTCTGCCCTACTTTCACCGTTCACTTTTCGTGCCCAAGTCCATTTGTCTTCCTATCTTCCTCTCCTTCAATCATCCTCCCCTTTTCCTCCAATCTCTGTCGTCTTCTCTTCCTGTCCTCCTTTCCTGTCCTCCTCATCCCTCTCTCCCTCCTGGAGTGAAGTCATTAATGATTCCACTAGAGCAGTGACACTCTGGGTTAATTCAGGCTGCAGAGGTGAATTGAGTGGAAATTGGAGAGTGTCCACACACACACACAAGCACACACACATACACACACACACCACACACACACACACACACACACACACACACACACACACACACACACATACACCACACACACATACAACAAACACACCTACACACATATACACCACACACACATACACACCGCACACAGGAGAGCTTCCTCACTGTTCCCCTCCAGCCTCTAGAGTTAGTTACAGACCTCACAGATGGTGTTTGAGAAGAACACTACCTTGCCCCCTGCCGAGTCAGACACCAGCCCCTGCCTCCATCACACCTCCCACGCCTATCCTCTCTCTTTCTCTCTCTCACACACACACCCACACACACACCCACACACACACACACGCACACGCATTCACAAACATGCATAAACACACACACAAAAATGCATACGCACACACACATGCACGTATACACAAACATACACGCACTCAAACACATGAACCCTCAAGCACACACACACAAACATGCACGCACACACGCTCAAGCACACACAAACATGTATAAACACACTCAAGCACACGCACGTACGCCTCGCTCCGTCTGCAGTTAAATTGGGCCAGGCAGCCAAGAAAGAGGCCCCGCCCCCTCCCATCCTCACACCAATCGTGAGACAGCCCCCTCCCCATCACCACTCCAAACCGCCCACCCCCCCACAAAAATGCCTCGACGGTCAATCCTGCAGGGAAATTAAAAAGAGAGGGAAGGAGGAGACACACTCCTCCCCTTTCCCATTTGCTTCTCTAATCCTGTCCAGGATGATGGACTTGGATTCAGGCCGCATACAAAGCTGGGGATCCAGCAAGCAAGCAGGAGGTCCACTGGGACCGGGAATACTGGACACCAGGAGTTACACTTTACATTCAGTCATTTAGCAGACGCTCTCATCCAGAGTGACATACAGTGTCCCAGTGAGGGTGTGTCTCATCGTGTGTCTCCAGGCAGGGGTGTCCCAATGAGGGTGTGTCTCCAGGCAGGGGTGTCCCAGTGAGGGTGTGTCTCCAGGCAGGGGTGTCCCAGTGAGGGTGTGTCTCCAGGCAGGGGTGTCCCAGTGAGGGTGTGTCTCATCGTGTGTCTCCAGGCAGGGGTGTCCCAGTGAGGGTGTGTCTCCAGGCAGGGGTGTCCCAGTGAGGGTGTGTCTCCAGGCAGGGGTGTCCCAGTGAGGGTGTGTCTCCAGGCAGGGGTGTCCCAGTGAGGGTGTGTCTCATCGTGTGTCTCCAGGCAGGGGTGTCCCAGTGAGGGTGTGTCTCCAGGCAGGGGTGTCCCAGTGAGGGTGTGTCTCCAGGCAGGGGTGTCCCAGTGAGGGTGTGTCTCATCGTGTGTCTCCAGGCAGGGGTGTCCCAGTGAGGGTGTGTCTCCAGGCAGGGGTGTCCCAGTGAGGGTGTGTCTCCAGGCAGGGGTGTCCCAGTGAGGGTGTGTCTCATCGTGTGTCTCCAGGCAGGGGTGTCCCAGTGAGGGTGTGTCTCCAGGCAGGGGTGTCCCAGTGAGGGTGTGTCTCCAGGCAGGGGTGTCCCAGTGAGGGTGTGTCTCATCGTGTGTCTCCAGGCAGGGGTGTCCCAGTGAGGGTGTGTCTCCAGGCAGGGGTGTCCCAGTGAGGGTGTGTCTCCAGGCAGGGGTGTCCCAGTGAGGGTGTGTCTCATCGTGTGTCTCCAGACAGGGGTGTCCCAATGAGGGTGTGTCTCCAGGCAGGGGTGTCCCAGTGAGGGTGTGTCTCCAGGCAGGGGTGTCCCAATGAGGGTGTGTCTCCAGGCAGGGGTGTCCCAGTGAGGGTGTGTCTCCAGGCAGGGGTGTCCCAGTGAGGGTGTGTCTCATCGTGTGTCTCCAGGCAGGGGTGTCCCAGTGAGGGTGTGTCTCCAGGCAGGGGTGTCCCAGTGAGGGTGTGTCTCATCGTGTGTCTCCAGGCAGGGGTGTCCCAGTGAGGGTGTGTCTCCAGGCAGGGGTGTCCCAGTGAGGGTGTGTCTCCAGGCAGGGGTGTCCCAGTGAGGGTGTGTCTCCAGGCAGGGGTGTCCCAATGAGGGTGTGTCTCCAGGCAGGGGTGTCCCAGTGAGGGTGTGTCTCCAGGCAGGGGTGTCCCAGTGAGGGTGTGTCTCATCGTGTGTCTCCAGGCAGGGGTGTCCCAGTGAGGGTGTGTCTCCAGGCAGGGGTGTCCCAGTGAGGGTGTGTCTCCAGGCAGGGGTGTCCCAGTGAGGGTGTGTCTCCAGGCAGGGGTGTCCCAGTGAGGGTGTGTCTCCAGACAGGGGTGTCCCAGTGAGGGTGTGTCTCCAGGCAGGGGTGTCCCAGTGAGGGTGTGTCTCCAGGCAGGGGTGTCCCAGTGAGGGTGTGTCTCATCGTGTGTCTCCAGGCAGGGGTGTCCCAGTGAGGGTGTGTCTCCAGACAGGGGTGTCCCAGTGAGGGTGTGTCTCCAGGCAGGGGTGTCCCAGTGAGGGTGTGTCCCCAGGCAGGGGTGTCCCAGTGAGGGTGTGTCTCCAGGCAGGGGTGTCCCAGTGAGGGTGTGTCTCCAGGCAGGGGTGTCCCAGTGAGGGTGTGTCTCCAGGCAGGGGTGTCCCAGTGAGGGTGTGTCTCCAGGCAGGGGTGTCCCAGTGAGGGTGTGTCCCCAGGCAGGGGTGTCCCAGTGAGGGTGTGTCTCCAGGCAGGGGTGTCCCAGTGAGGGTGTGTCCCCAGGCAGGGGTGTCCCAGTGAGGGTGTGTCTCATCGTGTGTCTCCAGGCAGGGGTGTCCCAATGAGGGTGTGTCTCCAGGCAGGGGTGTCCCAGTGAGGGTGTGTCTCATCGTGTGTGTCCAGGCAGGGGTGTCCCAGTGAGGGTGTGTCTCCAGGCAGGGGTGTCCCAGTGAGGGTGTGTCTCCAGGCAGGGGTGTCCCAGTGAGGGTGTGTCCCCAGGCAGGGGTGTCCCAGTGAGGGTGTGTCTCCAGGCAGGGGTGTCCCAGTGAGGGTGTGTCTCCAGGCAGGGGTGTCCCAGTGAGGGTGTGTCTCCAGGCAGGGGTGTCCCAGTGAGGGTGTGAGTCTGTCTTTCAGGCTCCTCAGGACAGAAGCTTCAGTCTGGGTGTGAGAGCCACCAGCCGTGTCAAATGACGTTTTTCCACTTTCTTGCCGCAGCAGTCCGAAACCTCAACCAACAACTGAATGGGAGCGTGTCATTTAATCCCCCGCCCCACCCCCACCCCCCCCCCCCCCCGCAGCTTGAGCTGTGTGTGTGTCAGTTTCACACCTGAAGGGACCGTTTTGTCCAATCACACTCCATCCATACGTCCCGCACCTCGAGACGGAGGCAGAGAGGAGCTGAGGTAAACTAAGAAACACGCAGCCTCTTAAACGTGTGATTCTGACGTGGGCAGACGTGTTTATGTCCCTGCGCTGGGCTGGAGGGGGGCCAAAGGGGGGATGGAGGGGGACCGGAGGGGGGCCAAAGGGGGGATGGAGGGGGGATGAAGGGGGGCTGGACGGGGGCCGGAGGGGGGCCGGATTGGAGCCGGAGAGGGGGGCCGGAGGGGGGCCAAAGGGGGGATGGAGGGGGGATGAAGGGGGGCCGGAGGGGAGCCGGAGAGGGGGGCCGGGGGGGGGCTGGAGGGGGGCTGGAAGGGGGTCGGCGGGGGGCCGGAGGGGGGCCGGAGGGGGGCGTGCCTCCCAGAGAACGACCCTGACTCTGTCATGAACATATGACTTTAATTAACGTAGCGTGGCGCTAAGCCCTCAACCCCCTGTGACTGTTTCTACAGCTCAGTAATGGCTTCCCGTCAGCACTTTTGACAGACTGGACAGGAAGGAACGAGAGAGAGAGAGAGGGGGAGAGAGGGAGAATGAGAGTGCGGTAGTGCTAGAGTAAAAGAGAGAGTGAGGGAGAATGAGACACAGACAGAAAGAGAGAAAGGAAGAAAGGTGAGAGAGTGAGAGAGAGTATGAGTGAGACAGAGACAGAGCGAGAGAGAGACAGAGTGAGAGAGACAGAGCGAGAGAGAGACAGAGCAGGGAGAGACAGAGTGAGAGAGAGAGACAGAGCGAGAGAGAGACAGAGTGAGAGAGAGAGACAGAGTGAGAGACAGAGAATGAGAGAGTGAGACAGAGTGAGAGAGACAGAGTGAGAGAGACAGAGTGAGAGAGAGAGAGAGAGAGAGAGAGTGAGAGAGAGAGTGATAGAGAGAGACAGTCTGCCTGTCAGAAGGCCTGGACTCTGGGGCTATGGAGGACTCTTGTCTTGTGTCTGGCCCCGCGTTGCCAGGTGGGTTAGTACCGTGAGTGCCAATCACCTCACAGCCCCTTCCTCAGGTCTATTTCTAACCAATCGCTTCCCAGTCTGTCCTATGTTTCGCACACGGCTGCACGTCACTCACAACCCTGTTTTGTTTTCCCACCAGATCTGCTTTGACAACTGATCCAGATCCAGGATCCTATTGGCCGAGAGGCCAGCGTCCTGTCCATCCCAACAACAAACAAAGCGTCTCTGTGAGTCCAGACAGACCGGGAGGTGGAGATGGGACGCATTCCTTCACTCCTCAGCACCAACACAGGCCCTTCATTGTCCACCTGCAGTGCTGTGACTGCTGTGTGCGGCGGCCATGTTGGATCAAAAGAGATGGGTTTCCTGTCGGTCATGTCGAAGGGCCAGAGGAACGGTGAAGCTGAAGACACGTCTGTCTGATCTCTGAACTCAGAGCTGCCCCCCCCCTACCTGACCTCTGACCCCTGGCATTCCTGCATCCGTCTCCAGAGGCAGCTAAACCAGCTGTGTTTGAGAGGAGACTGGAACACAAAGGTTCAGTTTATGGAACATGGAGGCGGGGTTTGTTTGTCCTGTGAGTTCGGGTAATGTTGGTGATTAACCATACTGACACACGGTCAAACATGTTAACAACCTTTGGTCACTAAACAAACCTGTTACACCGCATCCTAACTGGAATGCGAGCGTGGCGTATCATTGGACGCTCTCTGTCTCCGCTGAATCCGTCAGACTCACCTCTGGCATGTCATGTGACCTAACTGCGTTGCTATGACTTCAGGTGCTACAGAGCTTTCAGATTGTTCAACAAACGCTGAACCCATCCATAGCCACTATGTTCTGCATTATTTATACAATATTATACTATTGTGTGCAATTATTGCATGCAATATTCTTAAATTATATTTGTAACTATTACTTGCAATATTCTTTAATTATGTTTTTAACTATTACGTGCAATATTCTTTATGGGCAATTACTTGGCTGTATGTCACTCACTACTTATTCATGGCAGCTGCCACCTCACCTCACACTTAACTGTCTCTCTCACTTATATAAAATGTTACTATTTCATCCTCTTAGATCCTCATCGTCCTATTTGATAGGATTCCCAGTATCTTGTACTTTGTATTTCGCATTTTTATATTTGAACCTGTTACTCTTAGTGCTGTACTGGACCCTGCGGCTGTTGCAAACTGCAATTTTCCCACCGCGGCAAAAATAAAGGATTCTCTTATCTTATCTTTCAACGTGACTACAAATAAACAGAAACAGTCCGACGCAAACTTGAGCCAGTTCAGACGCAGTGTTTAGATAACTGAAGGATTTTAGTCGGGTTAGATCTTGTGTAACTAGCCTGGAATAACAACGTAAAGTCACGTAAAGCAACTTGTTTTCTAGGTTTTTCCTGCAGGTACAGAGTATAGCCTCTTGTTCTCATCAGAGTGAATGCTGAGGAGTGATATTCTCTGTCTGCTACACAACACAGTAAACAAACTCTTCTCTTACGACCAAGAGACTTAAACGCTTTGAAGACATGGCTGTGAGTGCACTAGAGAAATCCAGCGAATGGAGAGAGAGAGAGAGAGAGAGAGAGAGAGAGAGAGAGAGAGGGGGGAAAAAGGAGTTTAAAAAGAAAGGGAGATTGAGGGAGAGATAGAGAGAAAGGGACGAGAGAGAGACAGAGAGACAGAGAGAGAGAGAGAGGGAGCGAGAGAGCGATGTCTGCTTTGACTAAACTCTCTCCTCGTTAATCTGCTCGTTAGGGGTCCTAATCTGACATGTTGTTTTCATTTGACTGTGCAGTTGGCGGATCAGTAGGATAACCAATAAGGACCGCAGATTCTCGTGAGCACTTTAGATTTAAAGACCGATGTTGTCTGTGTACATCAGAGATAGGTTGCGTGTCTGAAAAGAAAAGGTCATTATTGTGAGAAAAGGGCTGCGCGTGCCTGAATGAGCCTTTATATATGAGACATTACAGCGTCTATGTGTGCCAATTAAAGTGTGTGATGGAAAATGTGTTTGAGACACAAGTGTGTATGTCTGTGTGTGTGTGTGCGCGAGAGAGAGATGGCAAGAGAGTACTTGCGTGTGACAGCGAGACAGTGTTATGGTATATTTGTGTGTGTGCGTGTGTGTGTCTGTGTTTGTGAGCGTAAACAGAACACACAAGTTTATTTATTTCGTGATCAGAGTAAGAAGCCACACTAAGAAGTCTAATTCGAACAAAGACTCTGGCTCCACTCATTCCTTATTTCAAAGAAAGGAATGGTTTTTCTTTTGAATAAGCATTGGCTGGTGTAAGATGGAAAACCTTCACATGGAGAGAGTCTTAGACCTCAAACTAATGTACAGTACCTCCGTGAACACTGCCAATCCCAGATGAAGTAGAAAGTGTTAGTGAACGTTCAGCAAGGATGAGCAGAGTTCAGAGAGACAGAGCTCAGTGGTTGGGAAGTGTTCAGCATGGCTGCTGTCACCGTGCTCAGACTGACTACAGCTGGGTGTCATCCTCACTCTGACAGAATGAAGATTAACCAGAGGCGATGAGGACAGCGTGAGAGAAGAGAGAGAGACAGAGGAGAGGGAGACAGTTAGAAAGACAGAGAGACAGTGAGAGAGAGAGGGAGAGACAGAGGAGAGGGAGACAGTGAGAAAGACAGAGACAGTGAGAGAGAGAGGGAGAGACAGAGGAGAGGAGACAGTGAGAAAGACAGAGAGACAGTGAGAGAGAGAGGGAGAGAGAGAGAGAGGGAGAGAGACCCAGGAGAGGGAGACAGTGAGAAAGACAGAGACAGTGAGAGAGAGAGGGAGAGACAGAGGAGAGGAGACATTGAGAAAGACAGAGAGACAGTGAGAGAGAGAGAGAGAGAGAGAGACAGAGGAGAGAGACAGTGAGAAAGACAGAGACAGAGAGAGAGAGAGAGAGAGGGGAGAGACAGAGGAGAGACACAGAGAGAGAGAGAGAGAGAGAGAGAGAGAGAGAGAGAGAGAGAGAGAGAGAGAGGGGAGAGAGAGAAGGGAGCGAGTGGAGGGAGCAAAAGATAGAAGGAGAGAGACAGTGAGAGAGACAGAGAGAGAGCGATAGAGAGAGAAGGAGAGAGAGAGAGAAAGAATGTGAGAAAGACACTGAGAGAAAGAGAAAACATATTGAGAACGAGTAAACAGAAATCCCCTCATCTAAAAGGAAGCAGAAACAGATTGTGGAGAAAAAAACATAACGTGCTAGAACGACAAACAGGAACAGAGACAAGAGGGTGTGAAAGAGGAAAGAGCAAGAAAGAAAGAAAAAAAAAAGCTATGTTAGGGAGAACAAGAAGCTCACAAGCTGTGAAAAGGAAGAATGAAGGCGTGAGAAAAAGAGAAAAGAAAAAGGGATGACCTGAAAGAAGAACGAAAGGAAGAAAGAAAGAAAGCAGAAGGAAGAGGCGGGCGGTGAGAAACCCCCTGCCTCAGGGCGAGAGACAACAAGGATGAACAGAGGCTCTTCTATTACAGAGGTCACGGTTAGTTTGACCGGACTCACTTGCCAGCAGAGCCTGTGGATTCCAATATCCCTCCACCAGCCCTACCTACCACCTCCTCTCTCTCCAATATCCCTCCACCAGCCCTACCTACCACCTCCTCTCTCTCCAATATCCCTCCACCAGCCCTACCTACCACCTCCTCTCTCTCCAATATCCCTCCACCAGCCCTACCTACCACCTTCTCTCTTTCCAATATCCCTCCACCAGCCCTACCTACCACCTCCTCTCTCTCCAATATCCCTCCACCAGCCCTACCTACCACCTCCTCTCTCTCCAATATCCCTCCACCAGCCCTACCTACCACCTCCTCTCTCTCCAATATCCCTCCACCAGCCCTACCTACCACCTTCTCTCTTTCCAATATCCCTCCACCAGCCCTACCTACCACCTCCTCTCTTTCCAATATCCCTCCACCAGCCCTACCTACCACCTTCTCTCTTTCCAATATCCCTCCACCAGCCCTACCTACCACCTCCTCTCTCTCCAATATCCCTCCACCAGCCCTACCTACCACCTCCTCTCTTTCCAATATCCCTCCACCAGCCCTACCTACCACCTCCTCTCTTTCCAATATCCCTCCACCAGCCCTACCTACCACCTCCTCTCTTTCCAATATCCCTCCACCAGCCCTACCTACCACCTCCTCTCTCTCCAATATCCCTCCACTAGCCATACCTACCACCTTCTCTCTCTCCAATATCCCTCCACCAGCCCTACCTACCACCTCCTCTCTCTCCAATATCCCTCCACCAGCCCTACCTACCACCTCCTCACTCTCCAATATCCCTCCACCAGCCCTACCTACCACCTTCTCTCTCTCCAATATCCCTCCACCAGCCCTACCTACCACCTTCTCTCTCTCCAATATCCCTCCACCAGCCCTACCTACCACCTCTTCTCTCTCCAATATCCCTCCACCAGCCCTACCTACCACCTCCTCTCTCTCCAATATCCCTCCACCAGCCCTACCTACCACCTTCTCTCTCTCCAATATCCCTCCACCAGCCCTACCTACCACCTTCTCTCTCTCCAATATCCCTCCACCAGCCCTACCTACCACCTCTTCTCTCCCTCTCGCAAATGTTTTATTTACACCTTCTATTATCTGTTCAGTAATTATCTCACACCTGAATCCAGGGAAAATAAAATAGAGATTAATTAGAAAACTAAGGACTTCATCAACTACTAATTACCTTTAGAAAAAATAAATAAATTGACATGTTTAATAACAGAGACAACGTTAGCCTTCTAATGAAATAAATCTCGGTGGCTTCAACAAATTTGTCTCCTGTCAGCTTGTAAGTAGAAAAACACACCAAGCGTGTCACTTGTCAGCAAAACAAACTGGAGACTGTCAAGAGTCAGAAATCTCTAAATCGTTCTCTTCAGAACCAGAACCTCAAACTGACCCTGAGTACCAAAAAACCCAAAGAACACAAAACCTTCATGGATTTTTTTGTTGTTGTTGCAAACAACCATGGTCTGTTGAAGCTCTGGAGAGAGAAAACATTGTTGTAACCAAGGCGACCCGTCCCTAGAAGATACTGTGGTTCTGAGCCACATAAGAACGAAGCAACATGGAGCTTTTCTGAGCTTTCTTGTACCCTTTCCCATAGAACGACGAACAATAAAAGATGGATGGTGCTTTGCTGGCAGTTTGGATTTATCAGTACCACCACTGAGGAGAAAGAGCAGTTTTCCTTTCAGACTAGGTCTGGTGTGACAGTTAAGAAAACAACGTTCAAAAACCTCCGTTCACCCCAAATCCCTCCACAGTTTCCTTAAATCGAACTCAGTCCTGCTGTCCAGTGAACTACACCAAACAAACAAAAAAACGATAACCAGTTTCAAATAAAAACTTTGAACCTTGAAGGATCAAAAAAACGATCTAGAACAAGCTGTACATTCCCCCTTTGTACCCCAGACGGTCTTCAGAACCAAGTATCATAATATCTCCCATTATCCTGCCCCAAATGTCAGCCAAACGTCTGATTGAAAGAGCTGTTTGTGTATTTCTTATGACTGGTAAGTCCTTATGCTGGTCCTGTGACCAGGGTCCTTCTTGTCTGGTGATCCAGCTGGAAGCTTCTGAGCTCCGAGGGACAGTTGATCCTACAACCTCCTACAACAGGGATTTAAAGAATCTCTTTTGGTCTTTCAATCTCCTTCTCTCTTTTCCTGTCTCTCTCTGTCTCTCTCGCTTCTCTCCCCACTGTTCTATCTGTCTCTTCATACCTTTCCCCACTGATATGTATATCTTTGTATGAAAAATCTCTAATTCTCTGCCTCCCTCTGTCTTTTTCTCTCCCTCTTTCCGTCAGTTGCTCCTTCCTTTAACCCAGAGCTTTTATGACCCAGTGGCTTCCGATCCAAGAGGACGTCTTCAGTCTTCACAAAGAAACGCTGACAAGACTATGAACATGTAGGAGTGAACCATTCAATGTTCATCCATTCGTACACCTTATTACAATACAATGGCTTTGGGCATATTGACTGGCTTTGTTGTGGTATCAAGCATGACAAATATGTCTGGGTAAACTATAATGAGATCTGAATCACTCTATGACCAATGGATTCACTCTGAACAGGAGCCTGCTTATATTTTCCCCCACTGAAAGAGGATTTTTTTTTGGGGGGGGGCTATTTTGGTGACAGATGAGAGGAGACTGTGTAAGGGCTGACTCCAATTGGTCTGGAGTCCCAGAGAAACGGACAAACATCTTTGTTTATGTTATCGGCAATTACGTCAGTTCACCAAACGTTAGGTCGTCAGTTAAGCTATCATAAAAAATGTTTTAAAGAGTGGATTTTCCTTATTTCTAAATACGGATTATAGAAAAAAAAGAAACAGAAACTCACGACAGCCTTAATAAATTTGTATTCATAAAGAGGTTGTATTTTGGAAATGTAATTATGCATTATGCTCTTTCCTTTAAAAATTGTTAACTAAAAGTTATATAGTACATAAAGTAGTATACAACTATTTTTTTCTAATCGGAAGTGAAGGGGCCTGTCTCATTTTACAAGTGGACGCTGTGTCAGGTTGATTGCAGACATGTTTTATGACATACAGACATGTGTGTCCCATTTAACATTTAATTGAATTAAGAAGAGGGAGCTGTGAGAGAGAGCTTTCTAAATTCCCCTGCCGTCCTATCTTATGTCAGAGGAATGCAGGAAACTCATTTCTTTCAAATGTGAAGACGCTGGTCCAGCCTCGGGGCATCGGTTTGGGAGTCAGATTGAGAAGGTATCAGCTGTCGGACAGCCTATTCTGATAGCGTGCGACCCCCGTGTAGGCTGTGTTTAAAATATCCGTTTCACATCCAAGTCACCGTCTCGTAAACAACTTTGAAATACGAGCATTATGTTTCTGGCAGTTATAACTTTCGCTCGTTGACGACAGGAGAAAAGTGTCGAATTTCTTCCGAAAAAAACCCTCAAGTGGAATTGTGGTCGCGCCAAGACCCCTTATTGGGAATCTTTTAAACGTTTGACTTCAACCCAAAAACAACCACCACTTCTGCCAACGCTAGAACTATGAGCTACACCCCAATCATCATCCAATATCAGTTCATACAACAGCCAGATTGTACATTAGGCCCCTCTAATCTAGGATGCTTGATCCAATACGATCCTAAAACACACTTGAGCCGTATCTGTCAGAACGCTAAAGGACTGCAAAGGTTTATCGGCCCCTTGAAGAAGAAACACGATCCTATAGTAGTCATGGTCCCATCTGCCTGACAGCAGTAGTCATGCCGCCCAGATTTACGCTCCCAGTTTATGGAGCATTAAAAAGAGACAGAGACCATCATAAAATGTTGGTTATTTATGGATGTTTGTCAAACACATGCGCTTTTGTCACAATGCTTGGGTGTGTGTGTGTGTCAGTACAGTTAAGTCTATGTGTGTGTGTGTGTGTGTGCCGTACATTGTTTAATCAATAGTCACATCTCATTAGAAGACCAGCTTTGGTCTCTGATGTGCAGAA
The DNA here is from genome assembly GCA_030340665.1 of Neosalanx taihuensis. Lineage (NCBI taxonomy): Eukaryota > Metazoa > Chordata > Actinopteri > Osmeriformes > Salangidae > Neosalanx > Neosalanx taihuensis. The sequence goes on from CM059300.1 coordinate 3,968,898, forward strand.
GCGACTAACAGCTCGGTGACACTCACATGCTCACATTCCATAATATATGTTTTTATATGTAATATATATTTTCCCATAACAATAACGTCTTGTCCAAAAAAATGGAAACCCATGTTATCAAATCGAATTTGTTTCACAGTAGTTCACCCAGTGTCAGCGCTACTACACACACACACGCACACACACACACACACACACACACACACACACACACACACACACACACACAAATTTAAAATGCGATGGCCAATAGGTGGCGAAGTAACAACACAACATCTGAACTGAGAAAAAGAGCTGAGCTCACTTGCAGTCCCGGTCTTCCAGATCGAAATGCGGGTTGAAGTTGATGAGGATCTTCTGTCCGGGCTCCGGGGCCTGGATCACCCACACGCACTGCTGGGACGGGGGATATGCCGTGGGATATCCGGGCGAAGTCAGATAGTCTGCAGTCGTTATTTCAATGTTATTTCCACATTTATCTGCGAAAAAAAACAACAACAACAAATACACCGGGTTACTGAGGGGAAACATTGGAGAACAATGAGATCATTGACAACTGAATATCTGAATGGATAATAAGGGGGTAAAGAATGGATCAGGTGTGTGGGTGTGTGTGAGGGGAGTCTTTCTTTAATAATATTGATTAGGGATCAGCCGCTCCCCCAACGATCAATCAGTCCACGAACTGCACGTTTCCTCTCCAAACGTGATCACAAATGGTGATAATAGTTATTAAACTATTAGTTATTAAACATTTAAACCCTATCTGGAGAACAAGGAGACCTGGACTAACGCTTCTTTTTTATGTTCTCCTGGTTATCGTTAAAACGACAACGTATTGCTCTGTTTAAGCTTGTCATCGATAATGCCACAGGACTATTCATGGTAGAAACGCAACAAAAATAAAAGCAAAGGCTGTGTGTGTTTTATGAGCGGGTTTTGGAAAGCCCTGCTTGTGATACAGATGCGCTGGGCAGAACAGGTGAGTCCCTGCGTGGTGGACAGGCAGAGTCCATATCTGTCATTAAGTCGGCTCTTCGATCTTTTTACCTTAGCTTTTCAGTGATGTGTTGACTTTTACAGTGTACGTTGAGTCTCTATTTGTTGAGTTTTTACCAATTGTTGTGTTGTTTTTACTGTGTATAGTGTGTCTATTTATTGCGTTTTAATATTGCTATGTACTGCACTGTGGTCAACCGTGTTGTTTTAAAGTGCAATAGAAATAAAGTTGGATTGGATTGGTGATGCACTGAGAACATGTTCTCTTACTAAGATATTATATAAAATATTTGCGTTAGAGTCGCCCCCACTTACAAGTTGGAGTCAAGGAAGCACCGAAGATGATTTGGGTGAAGAAGAAAAACAGAAATCCACAATGCATCATGAGGTTGTAAAATACATACATCCTATTAAAAAAAAAGATGAACCAGAAAATCGTTGTGGAATCCTTTTCGTCTATACGGAGCAGAGCAAAGCCACAAAATGTCTTAAAAGTGGGGAGGAATTGGAAAGAAAGTCGCTAGCAGCATCCTGTGTCTTTCTAATGCTGTGTTCTGTCTCCTCCGCTCCCTAAAAACTGGACATTTCCATTCAAAATAATCCAAAATGTGTACAATGACGACTCCACGGAACGGAATCGCTCATAAACCGCACGGTGTTTTATACCATTCAGTGTCAACAAACAGTTCTTTAAAATAAAGACAAATCTCAGTATAAAGAAACGGATCCACTTCCAGTGATCAATATCGCAGATACTCGTGATCCGCTCACAAAAAAACAACCAAGGCGTCAGAAAACGACACAGTTTGACGGTGAGAGTCCGGAGATCTGCTGCTTTTTATGCTGCTCGTGACTCTCCGGGTCTCCGATTGCGATGTGAACTGACCGCCGAAGAGAAAAATGTCAGAGGAGTCAGTAAAGCGCTTCTGACTCAAGCTGAGGAAGCAGCAGTGGTATTTCCACTCCCCAAATTCCTCCTCCAGCACGACAACTCTGACCTGTCTGTTCGCTGCGGAGAGGCGCGAGAGAATGACACCGGTGCGCCCTCGCGCGCGCGCGCGCGCTCACGGCTTCAGGGTTGGGGGGGACATCAATTATTCACGGTCTTCCGTTCGTTCCGTGAAAAGAATAAAAAACCTTTGTTGAATGTTGTCCATTCTACCTGTATCGAAACATCGTCTTACATGGAGATATTGTTTTTCTGCACATATGTCAATCACGTGCCACAGGATGTGTCCGCGGAAAACGTCAATGACTTGTTGGCAATGATATTAGCTTTTTATGTTTATCTTTATGTTTGGTTCTATTTAGGTCTGACTGACTTACCGGGGACATTAAACATGAATTCAAAGTTCACAGCAAGAATGTTGTCTCTAAAAGCTTATGTATTTCAGGCAACAGCTGTTCCATTGCCGGAAAGTCTTCTGCCACTGCATCAAATAACAGTTAAGGAGTCCATGGAAACAGTGAAGAAGATGGCTGAATCCTTCACATGACTGACAGTCATTAGGCGGTAAAGTTCTTACTACCCTTTTTCACTCAGAGTAAAGAAGAGAGAACATGTACTAAAGGAAAAAGTAGTCATATACTTATATAGCCATATACTTTGTAAGAGTACAGATATTTGTAAAAACAACAACAACAAAAAGGGACGAAACCAAAGAATGTGTGTATTTCCAAGGATGTCTTGCACAGTCAACTGACTCAACCAGGAACATACTACTGACACACATATGTTCATATGTGTTCAGTGATATCATCATCTGCGTGTGTCTGTGTACATTTGAGCGTAATCTCAACCATCCCAGACAAGGAGAAGCGATTTGGAATTGCAGGTATTTAAGACATAATCATACTTGCTGAGTGCATTACTTTAATCACGTTTACCGTTTCAACAAATTCCGTGAGGTTTAGCGTTGAGAATTGTCTCACAAGAAGATTTTCTCTGCATCCTCACCTTACGTCTCTCAGATTCCAGAGCGTGATGGAGGATCATGAGCTGTTTAGAGGCACAACAGAATCATGTATTGAAAAGACTCAGCATCACTAAGTGGATGACATGGTTAGGTTATTTTTAACCTTTTATCTTTTAGCCACACAAGACTTCCAGTTGTTTTGCCTAGCACACATGAACCTACACACACACACACACACACACACACACACACACACACACACACACACACACACACACACACACACACACACACACACACACACGTATCCAAAATGTTCACACACACACTGTATGGTTTATATACAGGCCTGTCACAAGACAGCTATAATCATCTGGGTCAGATTTTGGTGTTTGTCACATATTCACGTACGTCCAGATATGAACAACCTAATTTCTGGCATTTTCCTCCAACGATGGCCAACGATGCAGGTTTGATAGATGAGGAGAGCTATTTCAGTAATTATACAGTAATACCTCTATAATTACATACCATCTTGACAGTGATGCATTATCGTGGGACTGGGTTGGGGGATGGGGGGGGGGGGCGCACAAGGTACACCTCACCGGGATTGCTACACATACACACACACACACACACACACACACACACACACACACACACAAAGACACACACACACACACACACACAAAGACACACACACACACACACACACACACACATCACACTGCCACATGAAGATACAAGATAAGATGATGTTATTGTTGCACTGTACGGAAACACATACTACATTGGCAGTAATCACTGAAATAATGTCCGAACTCTGCACTTGCTTATCTACTGCACTCACCTTAAGTCCCTATATTGGCAGGTGGCTTTGGCTAAAAGCATCTGGTAAATGAATAATCTTAATGTAAAAGCACAATGTCCTCACGAACATGCTCGCACCCACACACTATACGTACACGTCGTGCGTTTAAAAAATGATGTCTAGATATGTTTTTCAGGTTATTGGAGAAGAGTGAGTTATTAGAAGCCACCGTCTCTGGTGTTTTCGCTCGACACTTTTATGGTGAAACAGCACCGCTAGCACAACATGAGGTCGTGGCTCACATGATAAAATCACTGTGCTGGGATCGCGTCCAATGAGCCTTCACTGTTTCACACCCAGATACAAAGTCCGGGCCAGTCTGCCAGTCTGTGGCGCTGCCAACACCCGCACCCTGGGAGAAATTAAGTCTGGAGGTCGGGGAGAGGGGGCCTGTTCGAGCCTTTCCCCCGCATTTAGACCATGTTGGCTAAGATCATTAACCTCTAGCCGAGTCCAACTAAACGCAAACCGGATGAAAGATGCTGTGGGAGCCATGCTGGTTCAGTATGCCTTCATTTTTAAAATAAATTCCCAACAGTGTCACCAGCAAAGCACCCCCACACCATCACACCTCTTCCCCCATGCTTCACGGTGGGATCCAGGCATGTAAAGTCCATCCGTTCACCTTTTCTGCGTCGCACAAAGACACGGTGGTTGGAACCAAAGATCTCAAATTTGGACTCATCAGTCTCCACCTTCCTGTGGCAGTGAGCAGCACTGCAGAGAGCTTTCTGTTTAGCCAATAGATCACAAATCCTTTCCTTCATACCACAATGGCAAGCAAACCCTGAGAGTTTAGAGTGTTCCCTACTGTATAAATGAGCTTAGTGTCTTTCTCATCTCAGCAACTGTTGGTCTGGATAAAAGCATCTGCTAAATGAATAATTGTTGTAATTGTAATTGTCTGGAAACCTTTGCTGAGAAGTCTGGTAATCCTGTAGGTTGAGTTGGCTGATGAAGAAACGCTGGTGCGAGTTGTGGTGATAGAGCACGAGAGAGAGCAGGAGCACCAGGTCCAGACCAAAAGGTGCAGTACCAGTTCAGTGTAGAGAGAAAGAGTGGGAGTTTATATTGTCCACAACTCCAGTAAGAGATGGAGTCTAAACTCCTGGATCACTTCCCCTGTTGTCTTGTCTGTCTTCAGAGGACACGCCCACGTTACAACCATCTAAACCACGTTCTCAGTTGTTTTCCACTGTATCTCCTCTCTTCCTGCTCCCGCGCTCCCTCACTTCCTGTGCCTTTGTCTCTATCTCCAGCTGGTGGCATCGGCAGGCCGACCATCTATGGAAGGCCATCAGGTCAGCGGCGAACTTCTGCTGGGGGGCCATGCGGTGCCAGAGGTCCACTCAGGTCCTGCCGGTTTAACAACAAGACCAGCTCTCCTCCCGTACCCCCCCCCCACCCCACCCCCCCGATCCTCCATCCCTTTACCCCACACTACCCCGCCCCATCAACCCCACTTTAACCCCCTAAAGTTTAGGGCCTAACCCCCACCCCCCCCCCCCCCACCTCATCAACCGAACACTTCCCACCCCCCATTAACCACCTAGGGCCTAATCCAAGAAAACCACCCACCCCCCATTAACCCCCTAGGGCAGTGGTCTTCAACCCTGGTCCTCAGGACCCACTGTCCTGCATGTTTTAGATGTTTCCCTGCTCCAACACACCTGATTCTAATGCATGGGTCGTTATCTAGCTCTGAAGAATCCTGGTAAACGATCATGCATTAGAATCAGGTGTGTGGGAAGGGGGAAACATCCAAAACATGCAGGACAGTGGGTCCTGAGGACCAGGGTTGAAGACCACTGCCCTAGGGCCTAATCCAAATAAAGTGTTCCTTAAAATTCAAGGGGAGCAGTGTCTTTTGTAATTTGGTTGAAAGTGTAAACTGCATGTGTATGAATCTAGCGTTTCCGCGGTTCACGTGTTACATCGAATGCCCGGTCCCGGGAAGAGGACCCGGTGATGTTGCTGGGAAGAAGACTATGGCACGGTGACAAGTTTGCTTTCTAAGCGAAAGACATTGATCTTTTTGAAAGTGAGCTTTAATATATCAACAGTACACACCTGTTGCATAAACTGTGCCTACATCCTCATAATTGAATCAGGATGCTGCATGAAGGCTCGTGTCTGCCATGGTAACGAAACTCCGTTCACATACACAGTTTACGCGACAAGTTTAAGGGTGATATATTAAATCTTCACGCGTTTTTGACACGTCTCTGGGTGAGATTAGATTTATTTTTAGCAACAGCTGGTCTACATTTTCGCTGCTCAGTCACTCATATGGCAAAGTTATTGCAGTCAGTTTATGATCTACTTATTTTGTACAGTGATTGTGTGTGTGTGTGTTCATGTGTGTGTGTGTGTGTGTGTGTCAGCGTCTTGTAATGATTCTTGAACTGGAACATTCTCAGTTCTTGACAGAAATTGCCAGAATGAGAAGCGACCAATCAGAGGGAAGATCTAGCGCTCGAAATGCATAGGTGGCCTATTAAACTGTTTGTATAAACTGTATATTCTATGAATAAACACAGCGCTAATGTAAAAATAAATGACTGAAGTGTTATGGAAAGAAAACGTGATGAATTGGGCAAGGATTCAAAGAGAAGATTGCATCACACCAAAACCCTGGTCAGTTTCTAATGACCTCTACTGACCAAAGATGTTGACAGTTATTCAGCTTGATACTCTACCTGTTCCTTAAAGACAGAGACTGCATGTGTGTGTGTTTACTTGAACAGACAACAGTGAAAGCTCAAGCAAATACACACGTATGGGTGGAAGCATGTGTGTGTGTTTGTGTGTGTGCCTTCTGTATGTTCCTATGTGGATGCGTGTGCTGCGTGTGCACATGTGCATTTCTGTGTGTGTGAGAAAAAAACGAGAGTATCTACGCTTTTATATTAATGGTCACACACATATCAGAGTTTGTACCAGGAGATGACATGTGACCCAAACTCCTCAAGGAGACGAGCTGAGAGGGACATGATGAGAGTCTCCCTGAGGGAGACGAAATGACTCACCTGGCCTCCATCCAGGGTCAAACCCTCCATGAGGAAAGTGGTTCCTATTCAGCGAGGGGCCATCCATGCCCTCCAGACCAGACAGCAGGGGCCATCCAAGCCCTCCAGACCAGACAGCAGGGGCCAGACAGCAGGGTCCTGTAATGTCCAGGGGCCTGAACTGGGAGAGCGATCCATCAAACCCAGAACTCTTCTGTCCTGTCCTGGCTGGGGATCCGACACCTTTGCCCGGCGTGTTGCTGTGTGTGTGTTTGTGTGTGTGTGTCTGTGTGTTTGTGTGTGTGTGCGCATGTTTGTGTAGTGTTGGCGGTGATAGAGTGCATGAGGGGGAGATATCTCTGTGTTTGGAGTGTATTTGGTGTGTATTTGGTGTGTGTATGTTTACACTGGTCTGATAGTGCCAGACATGCTTGTTCTTATGGATCTGCCTGTCTGTTTGCCTGGAGGTCTGGGAGAAATGACCTGGAGGACGAGGATGTGCGTGTGTGTGTGTGTGTGTGCGTACTTTTACACGTGTGTTTCAAAGAGGAAGTGTATGTTATGTTTGACAGGCATGAAGATGTGTGTATATGTAAGTGAGTGTTTGTGTGTGTGTGTGTGTGTGTGTGTGTGTGTGCATGTTAGGGAGGGGGTTACAGAGTAAAGATGTCCCAAACATGCACTGACAAGTTCTAGAGTTCAAATCACCAATTACTGCGTTAGAGCGACCAGGAGGTCAAACACTGCTGGTCAGCACTGGTCAACCTCCCAACGACCCAAACCCGTTAATCATTAAGCCAAGCAGACATCCAGTTCAAGAATTTCTCTTTGTTTGAATTGACCTTTAACTCTACAAAGGAGCGAAATTAGGTAATTGAGTAAGTGTTTGATAGCCATTGGTTTGAAACTGGGCTTGACACACAAAGGATAATTGTTATATTACAGACGACACAAATAAATGTGTAGAGTTTACGCAACAGACCATATGGTATCGCACAACATTTCATTTCCATCATCGCTCAGTCTCTCACACAGTATAGATCTAAACAGTATAGATATGTTGGATTTTTGCTCTTTTAAATCAAGATAACAGCATGGTGAAATAAGACTTGGCTAATGCTTGTGTTTGGAGTATTATGATAATCTGATGATATTTGGCCTTCATCTGTGCTATGTCTGAAGTCTTGTTCCAAATGAGGTGGGAGAGAGGGAGTGGAGGAACAAGAGAGTTTTAATGCTGCTTTTGAAACTGGGATCTAAACCTTAAAACCCCAGCTGGTTTGAAATGCAGATTGACTAGATGCAGCATATGTTAAGGTTGAAATGAAATGCTTGTTAGCTTTCAGAAAACCCTCCGATGTAAGGCGCTCACAGACTGTTCGCCCCAAAGGAGAATCTGATTGGACAATAAGACTTCTTCCCCGTGCAGAAGGATCTAGGAGACATCTAGCATAAACGTAGAAATCCACAGCGCATACATTAACCTGAATAAAAACCGTTCGTATATGATAGGTTTAAAAACAGATTCTTGACTGGAAGATTCTTCACACTCATCCCCAGGAACACTCTTCGCCCCTCCTCCAATTTCCTACCAAGTTCCCATTAAGGTTATAAATGACTGTTTTTGAGCTCTGCTAGGTTCTAAGTCATAGTAAGGAACCGTTCCACGCCAACAGCATGTTTGTTTCCCTATTCCTCGCCCTCCCCACCACCTCATCTTCCCTCCCAGCTCAAGCCCAGCTGTCACGGTGTTGCGGTTTAATCCGCTCTACGGTCACGGCTGGCCTGGGAGGGGTTAGAGGTTCTTTGCTCTGCAGGTTCCATTGGGCCTAGGCCCGAGGCGATCAGTTGGGGGTGAAGGAGCACGTTTGTTCCTTGAAAAGGCCTCTTCACTCTCCTCCCTCCACTAGCCATGGGTGTAGGGGAGGAAGGGAGGGGGGAGAAATTGAGAACGGGAGTCAGAGAAGGAGGGGGTGCAAAGGAATATGAGGAGAAATGGATGGAGGGGGAGGTGGATGTGGAGAAAAACTGGGAGGAATGGAGAGACAGGAAGAGAGAGATGGAGGAAGACAGGTTTGGGGTGAAGGACAGGAAGGAGGAATGAAGACTGATGGATTGTGAAGCCACAGGAGAGTGGAGAGTCCAGACATGCCAGACGTTTTAGATGGAATCTTCTAGACTGTTTCCAGCATCAGTGGATGAAAGGACTGCATGGGGTTAAACAGTGTGGGCTTACTCACTCACTAAGGCCAGTCTTCAGGGACAGTGCCTCCATAAGATAGTCCTTGTGTTATTGATTATAAGGGGCCAGACAGCATTATAAATCAATCAATATGGACGACTGGAGGGAAAATACACAAAGGCACATAACATAAAATACAAAATCTGATTGTAACCCGTTAACAAAAACAAAATAATGTCATCGCTGAAGTTGTCTCATGATGATATGGAATAGTGACCTCAGGTCATCTCTCTGTTTGTGCAGATCAGGATTTGAGGTCATAGTTGGCCTTTGTTGTTCAGAGCAGAGAATCTGAAAGTGTGAGTGAGGCTGAAGGCATTGGATCAATATTTGAACAGGAGTGCTTTGGCAAGGTTGTCAGTGGGCAGGGCTCCTCAGGGCTGCTCTGGGCTGCTCTGGGCTGCTCTGGGCTCCTCATGGCTGCTCATGGCTGCTCAGGGCTCCTCATGGCTGCTCAGGGCTCCTCAGGGATGCTCAAGGCTGCTCAGGGTTGGTATGGGCTGCTCAAGACTGCTCAGGGCTGCTCAAGACTGCTCAGGGCTGCTCAAGACTGCTCAGGGCTGCTCAAGACTGCTCAGGGCTGCGCAGGGCTGCTCAGGGCTGCTCAAGGCTCCTCAGGGCTGCTCTGGGATGCTCTGGGCTGCTCAAGGCTCCTCAGGACTGGTCTGGGACCCATGCCAGACAAACGTCTGGGAGACAATCAGCCTGGTAATGCTTTATGAGCACACTCTCCTATATACATTATGAATGAAGAACCCACCTCTCTGCCACCCCCCACCTTGAAATCCAGCCAAACCTTCATGCAAACCCAGGCTGGCACATAGACACACACATGCAGAGAAAATACACACAATCCAACTATGCACACAATAGGCACCTGCAGATATTATCTACAGCAAACACAGAGATACAGGCTACTTCATACGCGTACAAGCAAACATGCTCACACACACACACACACACTCACACGCGCGTGCACACATACACGCGCGCACACACATTACCTGGCATTCCCTGTTCGTAGCCTAAAGGTTCTTCTTACCTATCTTTCCCACAGATGTCGTCTCCGCTGATCCGCTATTGATTTATTGTCGTCCGTGCAGCGTGACGGGTTGAGCGCTGGTAAGACGCGGATCCTTCTCTTATTCTGGAACTCTTCCAAATCCTAAGTGATTATCGAAGAAGTTTTCTTTTCTCTTTTTTTTCTAGAAACATTTGTGAATCAAATAATGGACTGCGGTAGTCGCTTTTAAGAGTCAGTGTCGACTTCTCAAGGACAGGTTTTAATGAGCGTAATGGCAGATGAATTATTAAACGAGAAATGTAAGACCGTCTAATCTACTTCATCCTATTTACCGCAAATCCACTTCTAAGAATCAAATGTATGTATACTTGTAAGCATTATTCTTGTGCCAAAACAGATCTCTAATGGATATCATAACGCAGGATACATTAATAGTAGTGAGGAGATTCATAATGGTCCCTTGGGTAGACCTAACGTTTAGCCTGGGCCTATATGTTATAAATATTTTTCTTAGCACAACCATAGCTAAAAGCAACAACAGAAGTGTCTTAATTAAATCCACACACCAGTCGGTAATCATTTTCATACAGTGAACCAGATATGTCCATGCATTACACATTCCCCTAGGTAACTCCAGAGTGAATCTGTCTTCTAGTCCACATGACATTAGGGCCACAGTCTATCCTCTCCCCGGTTTCCTAGGCAACTGCTCAGAAAAAGAATCAGCCTGGAACTTTCCAGCAGCGGAATATCAGCATGGCTGTGCTGTTCACCATTGAAGCAGGCCACTAATCCCTGACACCCTCTGCGTCGCTATACACCACCTCAGAAAACAGTCCATACCCCCCTCTACACACACACACACACACACACACACACACACACACACACACACACACACACACACACACACACACACACACACACACACACACACACACAGCTAGTTTTAGCCGCATTATCGCTCAGAAAGGCAAACCGATGCTTTTACATTTAGCAGACGCTCTTATCCAGAGCGACAACTTTGACGGCCCTTGCATCAACAGGTGACTTCTAATGTTAGTTCAAATTCTGAATCTCCAGCCCCCCAACCACACACACACACACACACACACACACACACACACACACACACACACACACACACACACACACACACACAGAACCACACACACACACACAGAACCACACACCCAAACACAATACCCCTTTCCCCCCTACTAGTCAATCAGCTGAAATCGTAATTAGCCGGATCCATTTGCCAGGGCTGATTTGCATGGTTCCAGTTGAAGTGTTTACCAGATGTCTGTGTGGGTATTGCTAACCTGATTAGCGAGGCGTTCAGCTAATTTATTGGATGTATCCAGTGAGATCGCCAAGATTGTCCTTTTCAGCTCCGAAGATAAGGAAAGGAAGACTAGTAGATCTTGAATACATGACTGTGAGACGTCATGCTGGTGTTAATCTACCATCTTATTGTTACCACCATCACATTAAGAATAAAAGATTCAATAACATTAGTCGTTGAATTGAAGTTAAATAAGTCATGTAAATCATGTCTGTACCTTGAATGCAGAAGACGATATGACTCCATTTACAAGGTCTTCTGAGGAGATGGACTTTGTCATCTGCCAGTCAAACACATGTCATTTCCATCATTAGCGTTGCAGGCAGCAGACACTACCCTGACCCAGCGACAAGGCTCCTATTTGCTGTTATATTGTCACTGTCAATTCTCAACAGCTAATGGATGTCATCCTGTCAGGTTAGAGCGCTGGAAGGAAACATGTATTTATAATCGTCTAAAAGACAGGAAATCAAAGCAAATTGTTCAGGAAGCCAAGAGGAAGGACATCAAACAGTCATACAATGTAGATATTTACACAAAAACAGGCAGAGAGATGTCAATGTGATTTTATTTAACCCTGAAAATAACCTGGTGAATTTTGGCATATCTTAAGGTGTCTGCATGTAACTAATCTCCTTCGTACATGTAAACAACATGAAAGTGGATATAAATGTCAAGTAAATGTCAACGGAATTCTGAAATACTTAAAGGCACATATGCTACATCGTGCTCGTAGATTGCACAGCACCTCCCTTGAGATGGAAACTAGAGTATGATTAGACCAGACTAGGAGAGTGTTGATGGTATCACACCTATTTAAATATAGCTCTAATCTTCCTATGGAAAAGATCCTATCCAGCCCCTTGGTGTGTGTGTGTGTGTGTGTGGTGTGTGTGGGGTGTGTGTGGTGTGTGTGTGTTTGTGTGTGTGTGGGGTGTGTGTGGTGTGTGTGTGTGTTTGTGTGTGTGTGTGGTGTGTGGGGTGTGTGTGGTGTGTGTGTGTGTGTGTTCGTGTGTGGTGTGTGTGGTGTGTGTGTGTGGTGTGTGTGTGTTTGTGTGTGTGTGTGGTGTGTGTGGTGTTTGTGTGTGTGGTGTGTGTGGTGTGTGTGGTGTGTGTGTGTGTGTGTGGTGTGTGTGGGGTGTGTGTGCGTCTGTTGGCGACAGCAACACTCATAACTCATCCTGTTTTCTCTCCGTCATGTAACCCAGGATCCAGGCCATCCCTGGACCCAGAATGAGCGTGCCCTCGGGGCCGTGTGCAGAGCTTGGCAGAGTGGTACCCATGGGGGACTCTTGGTACTAGTCCCAAACCAATATTTTAAGATGAACCCATGTTTTAGGGAACTCAATGGGGAGTCAGGTGGCTGAGTGATAAGGGTATTGGGCTAGCGATCAGAAGTTTCCCAGTTCGAACCCTGGCCGTGCCAACATGACGTTGTGTTTTCGGGCAAGGCACTTCACCCTACCTGCCTCAGGGGGAATGTCCCTGTAATGGATGTGTGTGTGCCAGTCTGTGTGATTTCTGTACATGTTTGAGTGAGCACACGTGTGTGTGTGTGTGTGTGTGTGTGTGTGTGTGTGTGTGTGTGTGAGCATGTGTGTGTGTGTGTGTGTGTGAGCATGTGTGTGTGTGTGTGTGTGTGTGAGCATGTGTGTGTGTGTGTGTGTGAGCATGTGTGTGTGTGTGTGTGTGAGCATGTGTGTGTGTGAGCATGTGTGTGTGTGTGTGTGTGAGCATGTGTGTGTGTGAGCATGTGTGTGTGTGAGCATGTGTGTGTGTGTGTGTGTGTGAGCATGTGTGTGTGTGTGTGTGTGTGTAAAGGGAGTTTAGATACCTGTAGCTCGGCTGGTGAAGGGTTTATTGATTAGCGGCCAGTGAAAGTCGTTCCGTCAGAACAAACGATGGTAGAAAAGACACAGGCTTGACACTGGTGTGTAATGAGGACCAGGTTGTTCTAACTTCAGTTCCTTTGGGGAGATAGCTTTTCAATTGATTTTACATGTCTTGAATCAAGAGTTATCGAGAAACTGTATCGTTACGAGGAAAACGAATGGAGGTTTTTGATGGAAAAGTGGATTTCCTCGTAATTCCCCTGCGGCCTATCGCACGCATGTCATAAGTTCCCCTTTGAGAGATAAGTCATTTCCTCTAGAGAAGGAGGACGTGCGTTTATGCATTTGGGTGATCCTTCTTCTCTGAGACGTCAGGGTCTGACAGGAGACGGAGGGAGGGAAGGGGAAGTGGTGAAACATGACAGGGTCCTGAATGACACAGAGACGGACTGCATGGACATAATCATTTAAACTGACATGCCTGGATAGACACACAGGTGAAAAGGGGAGTGAGAGAGATACAGAGGGAGAGAGAGGCAGAGATACAGAGAGAGAGAGAGAGAGAGAGAGAGAGAGAGAGGACAGAGATACACAGAGAGAGATACAAAGAGAGAGGGAGGGCAGAGATACACAGAGAGAGATACAAAGAGAGAGAGCACAGATACACAGAGAGAGATACAGAGAGAGAGAGAGAGAGGACAGATATACAGAGAGGGAGCTACTGTACGAAGGGAGAGAGGGCAGACATACAGAGAGAAAGAGAGAGAGAGAGAGAGAGAGAGAGAGAGAGAGAGAGAGAGAGAGAGGACAGAGATGCAGAGAGAGAGGCGGCAGAGATACAGAGAAAGAGAGAGAGGAAAGAGAGAGATACAAAGAGAGAGAGGGAAGAGAAATACAAAAAGGGCAGAGTGACCCAGACAGATGAGACAGGCGAGGGTAGAGAGAGACAGAAGAGAGAGGGGGTAGAGAGACACAGAGAGAGAGTATAGGGGATGGGGAGGCTCCATTAGACACGTACAGAGAGACAGGTCAGGCAGTGTGCCGGGTGAGAAGGTTGAGTGAAAGGCCTCGTCTGACAGATGCTCCCTGAGGGCAACACTGGGGTGTGTTAGCAGTGGCAGATGATAGCAACAGCAAGTGAGCAGATGGAGGGTGGGTGTGTGTGATGTGTGTGTGTGTGTGATGCGCGCGTGTGTGATGTGTGTCTGTGTGTCAGATGTGTGACAGACAAAGATGACCCGGGCCAGCAGCACACACCACAGTGGAGCAGAGAGAAAATAGACAGATAATCAAATAGGGCCTGTCCTTCCACAGATACACACACACACACACACACACACACACACACACACACACACACACACACACTCATACACTGTATTTGAACTGTAAACCAGATACAGTCTGCAGGTGAACATACACTTGATACTGACTGCATAGCCTCATTCACGTCAGCATGGAAGAACCCTATTGAAGGGCCTTTTCTAACACTGCACATGTTCCTCTGCCCTCTCTGTCTCACAACAGAAAAAGCTAAAGGTTTCGTAATCCACACCAACAGTTTTCTCCTCCAGGTGTTCTATCGGAGGCTAATATTACATCCTTCTCGATTCTCTAAGGTTATTTGGGGGAGGAGGGGACAGAAAGGGGGAGGGCAATGCCTCTGTGGTCTCTCTGGATGTTGTCTGATGCAAGCACACCATGGGGGATAATGGCCTGTAACGCTGCCTCCATTATGGAGATTCACGGACACTGGGGATCACGTCGGCCATCTTGGCTCTAAATACCTCAGCTCACACAATACTAGCTTCTGTCCAATATACGAAACATTGATGATTCAGTTATTAAAAATTCAAATAGATGATACATGTATATTTTAAACTATAAAATATCTAGTTGGTTTTAACGTTATTATCTTTTTGTCATTTTATTATAACGTCTATTCGTTACTGAGCATAATTCAATAACCAACTAGCAAATCAACTGTTCACACTAGCTAACAATGTTCATATTTATAATCAACAGCAATGTTTAAAACACCCAGAACCCATTTCACCTCACCTTTCCCTTCTGTCCTCCAATCAGCAGGCAAGTTCAAGTCTACACGGTCGCCATGGTAGCCCCTCAGCCAATGGGGAGTGTTTCTCACAGCCCTACAGCGCACTAACAAATCCCACTCGTCCCTCACAGCCCTACAGCGCACTAACAAATCCCACTCGTCCCTCACACTTCTAATCTTAGTAGCGAACCTCCGTCTGCCTGGACAAACTTAATTAACACCAGCCACTTATCAAACAGTGGCTTCCCAGCCTTTCGCTCTAATGAGATGGTTCTTACATCAACGGAGACGGGCGACGTTCAACGACCTCGAACCGTTTGGTGAACGCTGGAAGGGCTCCTCGGTTTCACCGGCTCCGGTCTTTGCATCAGCCGCCGCTGAAGCACAGCCTGACTGCGAAGCAGGGATATTAATCACACAGTCATTAGCTATGCATCAATTACTCTAGACGCCTGCCACGTTTTTTGATTAGGGGGTGCCATGGAACACGCAAGACGAAGCCATCGCATATTTAACAATTCGCTCCGATGCGCTTGCCAGCCAATTCTCTGAGCCCCCCCACCCCCCCCCCCTCGCTCTCTCTCGTCCACACATCTGCCCCTGTTCCGCCCCCCCCCCCCCCCCCCGCCCCCACCGAACAGGGTGGCAAACTTCCCGCCCCCGAATTCACCCTTAGGTCAGGCTGAAGACTCCCAGAGTTTTAGACCAGCAGATGACAGATCAGTTACATAAGGAGGTGTCAAACAGTGGGCCTAGTTCGGTTTCGAATCTCCCATCTAGAGTTCAGAGAAGAGGAGAGACGTCTGCATTCTGTCGAATCTTCCCCGGGATTATGGCCTCTTGGAAACCTTTACTGTACTGAGAAAGCTGCAGTCTGAAGTCTAGCGCGATCGGTTGTTATCCCAAGTCTTCCCTGAACTAGAGAGAGAGAGATGGATGGATGGTTAGAGGGAGGTAGGGAGGGAGGGAGGGAGGGAGGGAGGGAGAGAGGGAGGGAGGGAGGGAGGGAGGGAGGGAGGGAGGGAGGGAGGGAGGGAGGGAGGGAGGGAGGGAGGGAGGGAGGGAGGGAGGGAGGGATGTGTGTACTACCCCTGGGTGAGAGTACACATGATTTGCTCTCTTGGGCACTGTGTGAATAATTGTCAAGCCAGATGATAGGAAGTCATTTGCTCACCCACAGAATCTGTAAACAAAAATATTACATTACCCTGACAACAAGTCTGGTACATTATGGGATGTACCAGGATTAATGGCAGAAAACAGGCACTGAACATTACGAGCCTAGCCTGTAGGCTATGTGCAGTTATCATGTGTAAATCCAGATATTTTGCCATGCTTTTACAAATGACTGTGTTGCCCTGAAGTCCGTGACTCTTTGAGAAGGCTAACAGGGACGATGTTATTAGGTGAAGGTTTGGTTGCATCTTTCCACTCTCAACATAACCTGAAGCAAGTTAAATACTGTTGGCTAGGCAACAAGCCAAATACAGGTCTTCCTTCTCCATCCTTCTTTATTTTCTCTCTCTCGCTTCTTCCTCGCTTCAAATCCCTCCGACTCCCCCCCTCTTTCCCCCCTCTCTCTCTTCCCCTCTCTATCTCCCCCTCTCTCTCCCCCTCCCTCTCCCCCTCGGACTCTATCCCCCTCCCTCTCTCTCCCTCTGACTCCCTCCCTCTCTCTCCCTCTGACTCTCTCCCCCTCTCTCTCCCCCTCTCTCTCTCCCCCTCTCTCTCTCCCACCATACTCTCAGGCCAAGCTAAGCTGAATCATTCTCAAGGCTCGAAAGGTTCGACTAAAACCCAAACCAATGTCAGCCTCTAGAGAAGTGCCCTTAATAAGACTGAAGTAATAGTGGACATGGAAAAGGAAGAGTAATGAAAAGGTTCTCAGCTTTAATTGGCTCTCCCAGGTCTATTAAACAGTCGCTGCAGTTGGCTGTAATTTCTCTCGATCGCAGCCCTCGATACGCAGGTTCAAAACGGGAGTTAATTACGGCGGAGAGAGCGCAGTTGTTTCATCACAAAGGATCGCACGAGCGGATTAATGGAGCACATTCGAGGGGAAATCCAATTGAGCGGCGATTAATGTTCATTCGAGATCCAACACTCGCAGGTTCGGTGTATATACTCGATAATCAGATCACATTACATTTTCTTCATCCGAACACACAACATGTAATTTCGTCCCTGAGGGGGTAAAATCATCTTGTTTGAAGAAGTGATTGCAGATTAGAAGAAATATGCTTTTCTAATTGTCCAAGGAATTGTTCAGTGTGTACTCTGTCATGTTGTAGACATGACTGGAAATGGTAAATCTTTAAGGACGGTCAAGTCTCTCTCTATGTGTGTGTGTAGGAGAGTCAGTTACGGTAACTGGAACTCTCAAAGCCTCCTCGTCACAGATGGGACCGGTAGAGTACCTGCAGTGTTCAGTAGTTCAACAGGAAGCCTGAACACTGGAGAGTTTTGACGATACACCTTGCTGCAAAGATCACACTGTTCTCAACGCTGTCAGACGCTTCTCCACCTCTCCCTCTCTCTCTCTCCAGCCACCTCTCTCTTTCGCTCTCTCACTCTCTCTAGCCATCTAGCTCTCTGTCTCCAGCCATTTATCTTTTTATCTCTCTCTCTCTCTCTCTCTCTCTCTCTCTCTCTCTCTCTCTCTCTCTCTCTCTCTCTGTCTCTCTCTCTCTCTCTCTGTCTCTCTCTCTCAGGAATGCAGAACAGTACAGTAAAGGACCGTTTGCGAAAGACTAAAATCCCGGGTCAGATTCAACAGGATTTAGACAGCTCTCTTGTTCTCAGAACTACACACGCAAACACTTACACACACACACACAGACACACAGACACACGCACAGACACACAACATCCCTCCAGAGCCACCCTGTGTTTTCCAGCATTCAGCCCCCCCCGCCCAACTGCTGATCCTGCATTCAAACTCTCCGCCCCGTCTGAAGCTGTGGGCTAATTTCATTTCGATTTATTAGCATGAATTTATATGTGTAACCCCCCCCCCCACCCCCCCCGCAGAATACCGAATGATCCAGGATCTGCTGAACGGTAATTAAAAATGGATGTGTTGTGGGAAGGCTCAGCGGTAATGGCGTCCCGAGGGGAGACGGTGATGGTAAACCTGAGGTAATCCTACTGATGTTCCTCGGCAGACTCTGAACCACCTCCAGCAGGTCACGGTTCACACACAAGCAGCTTTTTCACCTCAAAGTCATGATGATAACCAAGTGTTACTGAAGTTCTTATAGGTGTGAGTATGGAGAGGATTCAGCAGTATTCCTTCAAATGTCAACATGAGGGAATTCTAACCGTGGTGGCTGTATCAGTCGTTGCTTGGTAAACCAAACCCCCCCTTTGGGGGGGGGGGGGGGGGGGCGTAAAGAAAGGATGAAAGGTCTGAACTGTGTGTCCTGCACTGAGTGTTGATTAGCGAATGTGCCACCAAGTTTGAATCCAGCAGGTGTACACCTCTTTCTGTGGGTGAGGGTGTCCTGTGTTTCCTTGTGTGCCTGTGTGCCTGTGTGTGTGTGCCTGTGTGTGTGTGGTATGTGACTGTGTGTGTGCCTGTGAGTTTCCTTGTGTGTGTACACCTATGTGTGCCTGTGTGTGTGTGCCCGTGTGTGTTGCACATGTGTCTATGTGTGTGTGCCTGTGTGTCCTTGTGTGTGTGTCACTGTGTGTGTGTGTGCCTGTGTGTCCTTCTGTGTGTGTGCGTGCGTGTGTGTGTGGCACGTGTGTCTATGTGTGTGTGTGTGGCACGTGTGTCTGTGTGTGTGTGTGCCTGTGTGTCAGTCATCTCCTGTGTCAGCTTGTCTGTCTGCCTGTCTGTCAGCCTGTCTGTCTGCATGTCTCTCAGCCTGTCTGTCTGTCTGCCTGTCTGTCAGCCTGTCTGTCTGCGTGTGATCTGGCTGCAGTCAACACCCAGTCCAGCAGACCGGACCACAGCACATGACACGACAGCTTGTGGTGTTCTGAGTCCAGGGAACCTTGAAATAGGTTTACAGGCTCCTGCGAGGGGATTGAGAGGGCTTCCCCTCCGTTCTCCATCCCTCCCTTCTCTCCTTCCCTTCCATCTTTTCCCTCACTTCCCTCCCTCCCTCCCTCCCTCCCTCCCTCCCTCCCTCCCTCCCTCCCTCCCTCCCTCCCTCCCTCCCTCCCCCTCCTCCTCCTCTACTCCTCCCATACAGAGTGCAACCCTAGCAGAGTGTGTACTCTTCCATACCCCTGACACTCTCTCTCTTTCTGGGCAAACAGGGAACAGCGTCAATTCATTTAGAGAGTGTGTGTGTGTGTGTGTGTGTGTGAGAGTGACTGAGTAGATCTTCATGAAGGCGGGCAGAGCCAGGTTAAAGCGCCTTCGCCGTTTCCCTCCACCAGGCAGACATGACTTACGACACAATAAAAGCGGGATTCCACAGCCCAGAGGTGAGGACGCTGTGTGTTATCAGCTGTCCATCAGGGACCAGGAGGGAAGCGAGGACTGAGACGGAGCAACACATCACCCGCTCGCCGTCTTCCCATCATTCCACCGCCGTTTCGATGCGGACCGAGAACGAAGACGAACGTCCGGCTGCCGTTGCTCCTGAGATCGGACCGAGGTCGCCTCCGACGTCTTCAGGCCCTGGATCTGTAACCGTGACAGCAGAAGACGTGAACGGTCCTTCACCATGCCCGTCAGGGAGGATGGAGAGGGGTTCAGCGTGAGATCCCAGGCTCAAGCCCGCTCCTCCCCCTCCCAACCCCCCCACTCCCCACCTGCCTTTCCGGTTCTCTCCTGCCCCGCATCACTCAGCATCAGAACATACATTTGACACGGCCCTTCGCACGATTTCTCCGATCGCGGCCGCTTCCTCTTTCCGCTCCAACAAGTGCGCGGCAGCGAACCAGTCATCGGTCACGGGTCTTACACGAACCCCAGAACGACACCTTGTTGAAAACGAGCACAAAAAAGGGATTAGTTCAAACATCTGTCTGTGTGTGTGTGTGTGTGTGTCCCCCTCGGACGAGCTTCCTCACACACGCCTGTTACATGATTATCTGAACATGGGTGATGCAGGCTGCCGCTTTGGAAGAGACATCAAAGGTGCGAACCCCTCCTCCTCCTCCTGTCCCCCCCCCTCCCCCCCGGCGTTCTCATCCCTGAAGGCACACGCTCCTCCCCGCAGCATGGCTGGATAAGCTCTCCATGAAACGCCTCTGGTGTTTGCCTGTAGTCATATCTGGGTCGATCCCAAGCGAATCCTTCCATCCTTCGCTTTCCTCCTTTTCTCTCTTTCTTCCCTCTATCCGTTCCTCCTTCTCTCCCTCCATCCCAGCTTTGTATCAGCCTACAAGCAGCCAGACAAACAGCAGGAAAGTGAAAAGGAGAAACAACGATATTTCTTCACAATGTTGAACATGGAAACACGGAAATCCTCTGAGGGAATTTAAAATGATCAGTCCGAGAACAAAGTGTACATTCTATTCCTTCCAGTTGGTTTCCAATCCATCCAGCAACTTCCTGGCCAATCAGCAGTCAGGCCAACAACTTTGTGGCCAATCGGCAGTCAAGGCCAACAACTTTGTGGCCAATCGGCAGTGCAGGCCAGCCTTCATAGGTCATGGAGCAACAGCTCGTTCTGTAATAACAGCCAGGTTCATTCAGCTCTCGTCTCACAATCTGTCTTCAGGGCTTTTCTGTAAATGTCACAGAATGCTCAATTCACACATCTCAGTGAAAATGTCATCCCGTTACCTTTGGGTTTTTCATTAGTTCACCGTCTCCCTCTCCCTCATCTGGATGACTGGTATGTCGGCCATTTTGATACTCCGTACGTTCTTCCACACATCCTCTCCAGACACCCCACCCTCCTCACCTTCGTCCACACGTACAAAACTCTTCACTTTGACCTCATCAGTCTGTGACAGTCGAGTTTGTTACTCTCATGTTGGTCAGTGATGACTAGAAAGAACCTGTATAAACAACCTGTTACCTGGAACGAGAATTGATATCCGAGAGCTTGCGCGAACGAATTTCTCGTCACCGGGACATCACGTGGAGAAACAGAATCGTACAGCGCACATCCACAGGTCCGGCCGGTGCACGTCTGTAGGTTTGACTGTCCCGAACCGCTGTGCTTCCAAAACACACGTGACGCACCTCGACTTTTTCTTTCAGCCGGAATGTTGTCATGGCAGTCCCCCCCCCCCCCGCCCGCCCCCCCCCGCCCCCCCCGCAGCCCCTCAGTACACATCGCCGGTCTTTTGTCCGGTGTGTCAAAAATCCTGCCCCGCTCTCAGAGGGCCACTGGTAATATTTGCAAATGAGCGCCCCCCCCCACCCCCACCCCCAGCTGCCATGGCAACAGGCCCACCGAGTGCTCTGCTCTTGACGCCAGGGAGGTAGCGTGGAGAGTTGCCGATGCTCCGCCTCGCCCCCCCCCCCCCCCCCCCCACACCCGGCCCTTAACCCCAACCCTCCCCGCCCCCCGCCCCACCTCACCCTCCGCCTCACCCCCTGGGATACATAATGCAGTGGCATCATCGTGATCCTCATACGCCATCGTCACATCCCCACCCCCCCTCCACTCCACTCCTCCGCCAATCTACTCCATCTGTTTTAATCACCTCCTGTGGCGGAGGAGGGGGGGGGGTCGGGGGGCGGGGGGGCAGGAGTGTCCTTAACCCCTTCCTCTACAAACAAGAGCTCAGATCCGGCCCTAGAGTCAATGGAGACAGACTATTCAGTTCGAGGGTTAGCGTGTGCGTATTCAAAAACCGACGCTGGTGCAGAGGGTCGCTGGCTGAACTGATGAGGACGTGGAACACTTGTTTGGTTCTGCGCCCGGCCGTGTTCTCTCCGCTGATGTTCTACCTCTGCCAATGTTTAAAAATCCTTTCGTATTACCCGACCTCGACTCTATGCTGGACTACACAACGCATGCTGATGGACAGAGGCCAAACTTCTCCAGAAACACCTCCCAGAAACACATCAGCGACAGTGGCGTGGTGTGTTTTTAATTCCCCCCCAAGACAACCAATCTTTCTCCCCTGGGTTTGGCTCTGGAGTCGCCCTCGGCGTAGTTTGGTGTTCTTGTCCCTGCCAGGGCCTGATCAGGGGGGGGCCGCAGCTTTGGCTCCGCTCACCCTGGCCCTCAGGGGACTGAAGAGAAGTGGAAGGTCCCCCCCCCCCCCCCCCCCTTAACAGCCACACGACCAGATGACACCAGCCTCTCTCTCCCGTCTGTTTCTGCCCCTCGGAACGTCGCCCAACAGATTGTGACTCGTCTGTGACCTCGCCGACGCAGCGGTGGAGCGCGGACGCGAATCGAAGCCTCTCTCTCTGTGTGGGCGTAGGGGGTGAGGGCTGAGAACTCCTCTACCCAGAAGGCCGAGCACGGGATGTTGACACGTGCTGGGATGCTCTGTTGCCAGTCTGACAACCGAGCGACCAAACGGGCCTTTCCTCTGGCTCGTTAGGGGGCGAAACGTCTTCGCGCGAAGATGGAAGAAAGGCGCCGGCGTTGCGTGCGAACCGTGACCGAATAAGTGATCTGGTTTCCCGAAGGAATCTTTTTTTTTTATTTATTCCAGGACATTGTAATTATATTGCTTATAATGATGCTCAATAGGGTCTTTTATATGTAATCGCTCTCTCTCCCTCTCTCTCTCTCTGTCTCTCATTACGGAATCTATAGCAACATTATGCAGAACAATTAAATGGCAAGCTTCATAAAACGCAAGCACATCATCTATTAATGCAAAAATCTAATTAGTAGGCCATGTTGTTTTAGTAATGGAGTTTAATGATATGGATGACCCTGTGTTATACAGCCCAGAGGCTGTAGAACACCAGAACCTAAATAAAACTGCTTTAAAATAGAGGCTACAGAAGAATGTTGAGGGATATAAAAAAAATGGAGGATCACATGAAAATGGATGAACTCAAGGAGAATGCATCTAACTTGCTTGGAAGCAGGATATTAATTATATAATCTTCTGTTTAGAGATGCAAGGTGGCAGTGCGGTTAGCGCTCTCGCCTCCCAACAAGGAGATCATGGCATCTAATCTTGGGCCCGACCGCGATCTCTCTGGGTGGAGTCTGCATGTCCTCCCACTGTCCAAATGCATTTACATTCATTAATTTAGCAGACGCTTTTATCCAAAGCGACTTACAGTAAGTACAGGGGCATTTTCCCTGAGGCAAGTAGGGTGAAGTGCCTTGCCCAAGGACACAACGTCATATAGCCACAGCCGGGGCTCAATCTCACAACCTTCTGATCATGAGGCCAACGCCTTAACCGTTGAGCTATCTGACGCCCGCGAATACATGCGTGTGGTAGACTAACTGGACACTCTGGAAAAGAATAACTGTGAGATTGAATGGTTGTTTGTAACTGTTGTCTGTCTATGTTGTCTGTAACAGTTTGTGTGATAGTCCTGGGACTAGCTGGCCCCAGTCCAGGGTGTACCCTGTCTAAGGCCCAAAAGTAACTGGGATAGGCTCCAGTCACCCGTGACCCCTCAGGGGAATAAGCAGTACTTGCTAATATGTGCTAATATGCGGTAGATAATGAATGAATGAATCTTCTGTTTCCTGCTGTTGCTCCATCCACAAATCTGACGAGCATCAGGGAACCAAGTAATCCATGGTTCTGCTCCAAGTCTTCTTTGACAGTACACGGTACTTTACAGGGTACTTTAGAACCTCGCGGGTTAACTCGGTAACAGAAGTTTCTGGGGTCAATCGCAACTCAAACATCTTCGTTTGGACCATTTGGACTCTGGGCTTTTTGTTGTTCGAGCGAGCATCGTACATTTAACTTAGCAGGACTGACCTTCATCAGGTGTCTGGTGACGCCCTGTCTTGGAACCACCGCTGCCTCCGTCCCAGGAGACACCGATGAGACGGCTGCGATCTCTCTCTCCTGCGGTACCAGAGAACAGGTCAGAAAGAACACTGACTCATTTATACCTCCGTCTGAGGGAGTGAAAATAGCTAGGGGTCATCAGCCCCAACGTGTTCATTATACATACTGGGAATACGAGGGGGTTCGATGTCATGGTGGTAGAGGCTTTCCTAAAACAAAACAAAACCCTTCCCCTTCGTTAAACTTTTCTCTGTCTGTCACCGGTGTCTTTGCTCCCTTCACACCCGCATGCGCTCCCAGCAGGTTCATGAAGTGTTACCTTATCTTATCGGACAACATTGCGGTTAGGATTGATGAGCACAGGGAGTCCCCTGTTATGAATGTATGCACACGAGGAGAAGGGAGGGGGCAATTCACTGAGCTATTGCGCCCCAAAAAACCGTAAAGGGCCTTTATGTGTTAGCAACGTCCATGTACAGTACAAGCAGCAGCGTATAAACGAGGGGTAGCAGTTCTACACTTCACATTCTTTTGTTTCCTGGTTCTGTAACACTGAGGGTGGGGGCCGGCTGGGTGGGAGGGGCGGTCAGCGTGTACACACCTTTGTTTCCATGGCAACCCATTTTTCTTCCCCCCCCCCCCTCTTCTCTGTGTCGCGCCTCCATAACTCACCCTGATGGTTCCTCCATGCACATCTGGTCCGGCGTCAGCGCCTACGGTCGCCGGCGGAGCGCTCAGACAGACGAGAGCGACGAGCGGGCGCATTGTGACGTGTCGTTTAGCTGATAACAACAACGTGCGTCTAGCGTGTACCGTGTCAGACGACGGACATGTTGTCTGAGGCGTGTATGATGCACGCATGATCGGAGATCAGACACGCCGGGCGTCTTCCCATGATCCTCCCAGGAGCCGCTGTCAGTTGAAGGTGGTAAATCTGATTTACTCCTTCCTGTTTCACAGGAAACTACTCTGTCACTTCCTGTGTTTTCTTTGAACCAGGAAGAGCCTGGCCCTGGATGAAAGACTTGGTGTAAATGTCCTTACCGAGTGTGAACTGAAAGCAGACGCAGTCATCAGCCATTTTCTGAACCTTGTGGTCATCGAATGTGGAGGTTTTACTTTCCTGAAATAGGATTCAAGAATGTCTGACAAAGTGTGAAAGTGCTTCAAAAATGCAGCCCCCAGACTGGGGCAAAGAGCAGAGATTCCGGCCTAGACAAGTCCTCAGGCCATGGTATTAATTAAAGTTGACCATGGGTGGTGTGAAGAAAAGGATTAAGATCCCAAGTTGTGGCCTCAAACTGGGCTGACAATATGCTCCAACTATGCATGCGCTGCTGGGGCCCCTGGAGCTCGGGCCAGCGGGTGATAGATCCATCAACATGACAGAGACACACTAGTTCTGCCTGTCTGGACGGCGGCTGAAGCTGAGCAGGTGAATCATGATGAATGAATGCGTTTGCGTTCAGGTTATCTCTGCGTGTTGTCTTGCGCTTCTCTCAGCATTCATCAGAATACGGGTCCTCTTCAAAACAGCTGTTGTGGGACTCCTAATGGGCAAAAGGAAACTAGACTGAGACAACAGTCAAAATAATACTTGAACGTGTTCGTTCAAATGTTTCAGTGTAAACATTTAAGACGGACAACGGTAATAACGTTTTTTTTTAGATACTTTTTACACAAGAAGTCTGTTTATTTGTTAATTTCTGTCACACAAAATCCTAAACTGTCTTTAACCTGAGGTCCTTATTTCAGTTGAGGACTAGGATAAGAACAGTTATACAGCAGTACCCAGTAACAAGCCAGTTTACCAGTGAAACGGGAGACTTACGGCTTCCTGCAGTGGTCGGTGATAACATTGTCATCAGCTGCATGGAAGCTTCCTCCATCCAAGTCGCTAAGACTCGCTTCTCCGAGACGCGAGATAAAAATACCCCCTCCTCACGCTGCCTGTGCCGTTATCTAGACTGTCGCTTTTGGGGGCTGAATGCCAGCTTGTCTGGGTGGTTTACACAATGCTCTATACATAGCACAGGGTCGAACTACCCAGAGGAAATGGAACTCTCTCAATGGAACTCTCAGTTCTTCAACATTCCGGGGTGAGCATTCTTAGGCTTGTTAAGAACTCCTGGAACCTTGAGAGCAAAGTTGACGGGGGGGTTTGGGGGGATACAGATTCAAGGTGACTTTCCATTCTTCTAGACCAGTGGTCTCAAACTGGTGCCATCGAGGGCTAAAAGGGTAAAGGTTTTTATGTCAACCAAGCATCTACTCCAGCTGATTTCACTAACGAGTTTCTCTACTTGGTGAAATCTGGAGTAATGCCTGGTTGAAGCGAAAACCTGCACCCTCTTGGCCCTCGACGGCACCAGTTTGAGACCCCTGTTCTAGAACACCCCTGTAAGGAAACAGAAACAAATGAAAACAAAAGAAGCGGAACTCCATGAACACACACAAACACACACACAAAACTCTGAGCCTAGCTCTGCAAACGCGTTACATCCTAACACTGTCCCCCAACTTCCTGGCTATTCCAACCAGCACACGTTAAGAGAAGTGTGACACGCCAGACAATCGTTTTCCGCAGCTGAAACGTGGTTCCATCTGCGCGAGCCAGTCCTGTTTCCCAGGAACATCCCACAGCCGGCTGATTGTGAAGAACGATGCTCTCACTCTGTTAACAGGTTCACAGAGACGCACATGCTTAAGCCACCTTGGGCTAATTCGATTCCAGCGCCTTTTCCAGAAGTAACAGAGTGTGCCAGCAGCTCCTGGCTTTGAGCGCTGGGAAAAATTGTGCTCAGGTGGTGAGCGCTATCATCCAATATGGCTGAAACAGCTACATTTTTGTGGGAAGTGCTTTGCTTGATTGGTTTGTGTTTTGGTTAGTTTGTTGTTAAGTTAACAGCTAAACTAACCCCTTCTTTCACTTGTTCACAGATATATTGTTAGTTGATGCCAACACACACACACTCACAGACTCACAAAGACTCACAAAGACTGCAATGTGGCAACCAAGAGACAAACAGAAACCTTGGTACAGTTCACTTAACACCAGAAGCTCCAACATCCTGATTTCACCAACATCCTAAAACCTCTTCAAGGAGAATTTACTCAGTTGGAAACAAGGTTTTTTCCCCCTCTGACAAAGATGAAACGGTTTGTTGTTCAGACCCACTAGAGTTGAGTGCAGCATTGCCAAAATCACAAAATGCCAATCCACACAGCAGCAGTAAAATGGCAGCGGGAGTGGTGGATAAGTCTATGGCTCACTTACCTTACTCACAAGAGCAGCGTCAACACCACCAAGTACCTACTCCTTCATCACACCGCACACAATATTCACGATAGGATAAATCCGGGGAAAAACGGTGTGTCTGCGGAGGTGTGGGGGTGGTGGGGGGTGGGTGGGGGGTGGGGGGGGGGCGTTCAGATTCATTTTTCATGAATTAATAAAGACATGAAATATGATCCACCAAATTTCGCGTTCTAAGAGGCACAATTTTCAAATGACCTTTAAACTAAACAGCCATCGAAAAATAGCTGTTAGAGCGTCGGTTGTGTTTACTGCGCGACATATTCTTTCATTACAAAAAAAAATCCAACACCCTCCCCCGGCACGAAGCCCTCCCTTGTTCTGTAGGCTTGCTGACTACCGAAGGTGCTGTTCTTTTGGACAGATTTCCCGGCCTGACGGAGGGCGTGCTAACAGCCTGTGAAAGCCTCCGTAATGATAGTGGCACCAGCGCTAGGGTGTTTAGTGTGTCCCATAAACCTTCATTACCCAGGTTATTCCACCGCCCATAAGAAAAGAGGTGGGCAGTTATTAAATTCATTACTCTGTGGAACGGTTAGGAAACAAACATATCCATCGTTAGAGTCTTGATAAAATGTGTCTGTTATCCTATTCTGGCAGGCGAGCGGGTAAGATGATCCGATGCGCCGGTGTCGGGTGGCAGGAGAGAAAAGGCTTCGCTTCTTGATGAGTCCGACATTCTGTCGACATAAATTACAATTATTTCCGGTTAGATTATTTGGAGAGTGCTACTTAGTGTCGGTTTGCACAAACGGACGTAACCGACAGACTGACAGAATGCTGTAATTGTCTCAGAACGCACACGTTAAGATTCAGATGAGGAGGTTCACCATCCTCCAGACTTTTTTTTCTTTTTTCTTTTTTTTTGCGTGTGAACGCTGAACCGTTATCTCTGATTCCCGTTTAGCAACAAATCTCTTCTGTAGCCCCCCCCTAAAATGAATCTGAACCTCCATCGGATCCCGTTAGAGTAACGGCTGTTTAGAAATTAAACAGGAGGCACTTTGGGGCGTTAATTTCACGACATGATATCACATACGAACCAGCGGCATGTTTCATAAACCCCAACTAGGTCATGAAAGCCAAACAGGGAAAAGAGACTGTTTACAACAGGATTAGTCATTGAGGATTAGTCTCGGTAGGGGTGCTGTCATAATACCATGCCAAGAGGACAAGAAAATAAACTATCTGGGGGGAACTAACCTGCTCTTTTCTTAACCGCTCATGGTAGGAGATAATAGAGCGATACACTGCTAGCCTACACTGAGAACATTAACGTTTACGGTTCTGAGTGGATCTTTATAGGAAATATGCTGCATGCAAGTTCAAAGAGCTGTAATCTCTCCCAAACACACACACACACACACACACAGCAAAATATGACAACCTACAAACACAGGGTTTGTCGTTTAGTAACCATGCCAATGTTCCCTAGAATAACCATCCAGTGATGCGTACTAGGAAACAGAATGCCGAATGGCATTATGATGGATTAGCTAACTGTAACCAGACAAAATAATCAATACACACTATTGACAAGGAAACATTAGAGACAGATAGATAAATATGTGTTTAGGGGGTCAGGGTACGGAAAGTGTTTTGGATGGTGGACACAGAGTCCTATCTCTCCAATCCTGGTCCTCGAGGGCCACGGTCATGAAGGTTTCAGATGTTTCCCTGCTCCAGCACACCTCAAACATCGAAAACTTTCAGGACAGTGGCCCTTGAGGACCATGGCTGGACACCCCTGTCTTACCAAATCTACTGTGAAAGAACAACAGGCACTATTACCAAAAAGTCACCTGACAACCGGTTGGTATTTACTGTTAAATAACGTGATATTGCAGTTTTGTTAGATCAGAACTTGCTGAGATGAGACACAATGGAACTATGATGAACAACGAGACTTGGCCTGCTGCTAGGGCACCGGCAAACTGCCATTTGGCCAGAAAAGTTGTTAACATGGCTGACCAGCAGCTTGTGTGAATCACCACTGATTTCATCATTTCTAGCCCCCAGTGTGACACTTTGTTAGTTCAAATTAGCTCTGACACCGATAATCAAGACTGTCGCAACACTTACCCAGGGATTCGTGTTGTGTGGTGATTTGATGAGTCAGCTAGCCTAGTTAGCTAGCTAGCTTGCTCATAAGTTGGCTCGCTGTCTTGCCATATGGAGCCTTCCGAGATGTCACTGACTTCTGTTCTCAAGTCTGGGAAAATGAACAACTTATCCTTTTGAGGCAATGTGGAGTTGAACTTCATTTGGACAGCGTTACCCTTACATAAACAATCGAAATGATCGTTAACACCACAGGTGTCAAATCCTGGTCCTTGAAGGCCACTGTCCTGTAGGTTTTAGATGTATCTCTGCTCTAGCACAGCTGATTCTAATTGTCATTCATTAGAGTCAGTTGTGCTGGAGCAAGGACACATCTAAAACCTTCCGGACGGTGGGCCTCAAGGACCAGGATTTGACAGAAACACACTGTCAATCAGGTTCGTTTTTTTGTGTGGAAGTTAGCTCTACGGTTCTGCCAAATAAACGTGATGGAGCGTTTTTGAAGTGTGTCTCAGTTCAAACCTGTAGAAATCATAGGCATACTGAATTTGTCACCAAATCAAAGCTTGCATACATCGTGCAATAGGCTCCATCACACCACCTTCATTTCTCACGCAAAACCTCCAGTAGGCCTCGCAACTTGACAGAAGTCAACATGGTGGAACGAGGTAGAAATTCTTCACCCCTTCTTCTTCGCTGTGCCTGTTTGAAACATTCACCTTACAGCACGTTTGTCTCGCTGCTGCTATCCACTCTGTTGCCAATCACCTTACAGAGGAAGGGAGACAGACAGGCAGGCAGGCAGACAGACAGATAGCTACAGTGTGTCTTGTTTAAGTACGCCTTTCTTTATAGTCTTTATACTTCCCTAGAGATTTCTCCACCCTCTGATCTATCACAGACGTGTTCATTAGTCGGTGTGTGCAGAGCGTTCAGGAGAAGACGCTCGCCTGGGAGCTAGCATTAACCACAGCATCAGTCCACCATATGTTGACATCTGGGAGAAGAGAGCGGCAATTAAAAGACTTTTTGATCGTAATCTCCTCTTGTCTTGAGGTAAACTCAGAAGGATGGAGGACTTGACGTACTGCGTGTCTGGATAACGGAGAAGAGATTATGCATTTTTCTTCAGGAGGTATTTCTTGATAGGACAGTCGTGGGATATTATGAAATTGAATTGACAGGAGAGCGGATGGAGGGAGAGCAGAAGAGGGGAAGACTTGCAGGAAACGGCCTTGGCTGGATTTGAATTCCGGCCCCTGTGTTAGGCAGTAGCTTTAATGTTAAGCGCTCATACCAACAGTGAGCCACTGGGGCGCCCTGAGATGATGAATTTTTGACTGATTTTCCCTCCTTTTTTCTTCCTTTCACTCAGAGGGGAACGCAGAACAAATGCCAACGTGCCTTTAATAACTCCTGACCTTCTGTCACAGTGAAGGTTCTTGTCGTGGGAATTAAGGCTGTGATTGACAGTTACCGTGGCAACCCAGACTTGTCAACAGACATCTGAATGAACGTTGTCACGGGACACCAAGTCAGCAGGGGGGGGGGGGGGGGGGGGTTCG
>CM059300.1:4005000-4037500 GCA_030340665.1 Neosalanx taihuensis
AAATAAATGATTGGTTGCAATAATTCCATTGTGAAAACATTTGCTAGTGAACAATGTTCACCAAAGGAAGGGAAGTTGTTTTACCCCATGTTGGAATGCTAAAATCAGCTAAGGA
This sequence comes from Neosalanx taihuensis, assembly GCA_030340665.1. Lineage (NCBI taxonomy): Eukaryota > Metazoa > Chordata > Actinopteri > Osmeriformes > Salangidae > Neosalanx > Neosalanx taihuensis. Next base: position 4,005,116 of record CM059300.1, read on the forward strand.
CTTTTTTTCTGCTTCGGAAGCCAATTTAGATGTTTTTTTTAGTTCTAAGCTAAACTCCCAGTCTGCACACTGAACTGCAAGGCTGGATTTCTTCTGAACTGTTAGACCCTTGTTCAGGAACTAACAGTAAACATCCTTAAAGGTTTCACAGAAGACCAAACAATTCAAACTAACAAGCTGCTGCTTCCCTTGCCTGGTGAATCTGGCCTTTTACAAGCTTGGGTGAGCAAGTTCCTTTTAAACAGCTTTCAGCTTGTTGTATAGGAGGGCAGGTACTGTCACATACGTACGTCCCTTGGGAGGTAGATGAAAAGGTTGTTTTATTTATGTATTTTTCTTTAGCTGAAAGAGATTTATTTGCGGTATCGTAAAGAAAACCTTAAAAGGGTTAAAAAATAAAAGATGCTTTCACGACAGTCCATCTCTTATTGCCTTTTGTCTTCCTGCAAAACACGAATAGAACATGTTAAAAGCTCGACATAACTCAGAATGTCTCTCAACGTAACACGCACACAAGGTGCTGCGGTCTATAGTTGACGGGATCAAACATAAAACTCGACTTCTGTTTCAACACAAAAATGTACACCCCGCCTCCCCCCTCTCAGTCTCCATTCTAAGACACCGTGATGTAACCACAGCAAGGGGAGCATCAAAGACTGGCCGCATAACGACCTCACAAGGTCAAGCGTTTGCGTGAACCGTGACGGATCGAGGGTCAACCTTGGCCCAGGGGGTGCTAATCTCTTCACACCACCGGAGGGATACACAGACTAAAAAAGATGGCCGATGTATTATGGGGGTGGAAAGTTCCTCCTGCCTCATCTCTTGGCTGTATTGCTGCGATCGGATAAGGAAACACACAGATGAGGGGGAATTGAGGAGGGGGGAAAGCGCAGGGGGACAGGGCAGGGGGAGAAGGCAGGGGGAGAGGGCAGGGGGAGAGGGCAGGGGGAGAGGGCAGGGGGAGAGGGCAGGGGGAGAGGGCAGGGGGAGAAGGCAGGGGGAGAAGGCAGGGGGAGAGCGCAGGGGGAGAGGGCAGGGGGAGAGGGCAGGGGGAGAGGGCAGGGGGAGAGGGCAGGGGGAGAGGGCAGGGGAACAGGGCAGGGGGAGAGGGCAGGGGGAGAAGGCAGGGGGAGAGGGCAGGGGGAGAGGGCAGGGGAACAGGGCAGGGGGAGAGGGCAGGGGGAGAAGGCAGGGGGAGAGGGCAGGGGGAGAGGGCAGGGGGAGAGGGCAGGGGGAGAGGGCAGGGGGAGAGGGCAGGGGGAGAGCGCAGGGGGAGAGGGCAGGGGGAGAGGGCAGGGGGAGAGGGCAGGGGGAGAGGGCAGGGGGAGAGGGCAGGGGGAGAGCGCAGGGGGAGAGGGCAGGGGGAGAGGGCAGGGGGAGAGGGCAGGGGGAGAGGGCAGGGGGAGAAGGCAGGGGGAGAAGGCAGGGGGAGAGGGCAGGGGGAGAGGGCAGGGGGAGAAGGCAGGGGGAGAGGGCAGAGCGCAGGGGGAGAGGGCAGGGGGAGAAGGCAGGGGGAGAAGGCAGGGGGAGAAGGCAGGGGGAGAGGGCAGGGGGAGAAGGCAGGGGGAGAGGGCAGGGGGAGAGGGCAGGGGGAGAGGGCAGGGGGAGAGGGCAGGGGGAGAGGGCAGGGGGAGAGGGCAGGGGGAGAGGGCAGGGGGAGAGCGCGAGTGGGAGAAGAAGGAGGGGGGAGAGGGCGGGCAGAGAGGGATGAGGAATCAGATGGAATTATTGAGGATCAGAGGGGATTTGGTCGCGACCACCTTGAGGTTGGAATCTGGGCGCAGGAGGAGACATGATCTGATCTTGACCTTGAGACCACCAAAATCTGCTTTCTCAGTTGTTGCCAGGCAACGTCACTGTGTGCGTTTGCGGTTAGAGAGGGATGGAACAAGGCATTCAGACGTTCCCCTATCTTGACTGTTCCTGTTCTCGGTTCTTCTTGCTGCGGTTCATAGTTATGAACTTCTCTGTGCGTTCTAGCGAGGGTCCACTATGCATTTGTATTCAGGAATCAATGAACGATAGTTGGAAGTTAAAGGTATGAAAAAACAATGTGGGAGACTGATGGAATGTTCCAGTGACCCAAATATCGTGCAGTAACAATCAGACTATGTTCCACACACCAAGATTCCAATCGCATCCCATAATTCCCGTGGAGCAACCGAGCAGAGAGTCCGACCAGATTTACAGGCCAGTTTATCATTTTCTCACGAGACAGATAAATGGATCTTGGGGTTACCTAGCGTGCGAGAGGCCACAAGCCTCTATCTGTTCCCTGTTACAGTTCTCCTCTCCTGTCTCTCCCTGGACCTCGAGTTAAGATCAAACACCCATCTACTGGACACTTGGGAGCCCAGGGAAAGGGCGGACGATCACCCGTGATGTAATAACCCCCTTTCTGAACGCAGTCTTGACCTGCGGGTGCGCACCTCTTCACCTCTTTGTCAGAACACAACGAGGCGATTCTCATCCGATCAAAGAGGACGCCGATGATTGAATGGCTCGTAACGTCCACTTATGCGTTTAACAGGGTGGAGATTTGAGGTCAGGGGTCACATGGTGGACAGATGTACGGACGTTGCGAGGTGGGAGGAATCTTGGACGAGGACTGTGGTATCAGTGTGCACCTGAGGTACCCACACACACACACACACCACACACACACATATATACAACCACGCACCTGAGTGTGGTGCCAAATAGAGCAAAATATTATTATTTTTCCTTCTCCCTGTAGGGAATAGACAGACGAGGAGGTGTATAAAAGAGAAATTAGAGCCGTTCACACTACAGAAGGCGGCAGGTTCTGTTTAGACAGCTGCTGCGACATCTCCTGCTGAAATGAGGAAACAGGGGGGTTTGTGTAGCAGGCAGACGAGCCCCCGCCTTTGGACTGACGCTCTACGAAGGCTCCTCGGTATCTGGTGCATGTTAACTGGTCTCCCAAGACAAGGGCCAAACAGCAGCATCAGCAGCAGGAAGATGAGCTTGTGAATCGCAAGACACGTTTAATTCAACCAGTCCTGGGAAAAGCCTAGAGCATACTGGTTTCAACCAGTCCTGGGAAAAGCCTAGAGCATACTGGTTTCAACCAGTCCTGGGAAAAGCCTAGAGCATACTGGTTTCAACCAGTCCTGGGAAAAGCCTAGAGCATACTGGTTTCAACCAGTCCTGGGAAAAGCCTAGAGCATACTGGTTTCAACCAGTCCTGGGAAAAGCCTAGAACATACTGGTTTCAACCAGTCCTTGAAAAAGCCTAGAGCATACTGGTTTCAACCAGTCCTGGAAAAAGCCTAGAGCATACTGGTTTCAACCAGTCCTGGAAAAAGCCTAGTGCATATTAACTGTTCAGTCAAGAGTCACAAAAAAAAAAATACCCCAGACCAGATCAACGTCTATGTTTATATACAGTACAGTCTTACAAAGGTGAGATAAGTGACATAAGACAGGGAAATCGATAAATGCTCACTGGATTCAAACTGTATTGTAAATAAAGGTCAAAGCTAGAAGAATGAGTTGGTTGTGAAATCCCATAGTACTGTCTGGTAGCTTGTACACTCCCTTTCTAAGTGTGGAGTATGACACCTCTTACAGACGGAAGGAAATACTCTTGGTCTGCAGTTTATTCCAGACCTTTATTTTGGATATTTATTTGACCATTTTTGGCGTAAGATTGGTTTTATGTGGCGTGAGAAAGAGAGTGGTTTTCCTGTCTGACTGGATGGAATCCAGATTGTTTTTCAATTCGGTTGCAATTATTGTTTTGTTTGAATCCAGAGTGTGGGGAGCTGTGTGTGTGTGTGTGTGTGTGTGTGTGTGTGTGTGTGTGTGTGTGTCACCTAGTGTCGACAGCACGTCTGTGTGTGGAAGAGATTGAATGTTGTATTCACAAGTGAATTAATCCGGCTGTCTGGGAAATTTAGTTGTTTTAAGTGAGAGCACGTTCAGAAAAGGCACACTGGAAAGAACTGAAAACACAAGACTGTTAAACGTTCTGGTGTTTGGCTGCTGTGTTTATTAGGTTAGACATGAAAGCATACTAAAAAGTGAACCAAGGCATATCCTGTTTTTAAAAACTTCTTTGAAGATACTTTAGTTTCCCACAATCCGCAATGTGGAATTCCCTCCTTGGCAAATATGCCATATCTCTTAAAGTCTGCATGGGAACGACAAAGACCTTCAACATTTTTTTTTTTTTTACCAAAGGCGAGTCTCCATGTCCTGACAGAAAATCAGGATGTATTTCAAGAGCCAATTCCAACAAAATACACAAAGTAGCATATTAAAGTAATTCAATACAAAATAACCACAATACACTTAATTTATGGTAGTGTAGGTGAATTGGCCTGTCGCTTTTTTACTGTCCTGTGTTTGGCTTTTGCTGAATGCTGGCAGTGGATGTGATAATTATTCGTTAATGCAGTCATGTCCGACCGCAAGATTCCTCATTGTTTGTTGAGCGCGCCTGTCAGAAGGTTGGAGGAGCAACAATAGACCGCCATTTGTAACTGTCCCACTCGATGCACGAGGTTAAACAATGAATGAATCCATTACGACAACAGTTACATCCAACAGATCGACCACGTAAAGAATGTGTGAATTCCAGTACTAAGAAGCGAAAAGGGCAACAACATCAGCCTCAGTTTGAAATTCATAACTACTAAATAGTCGCTTCTCTAATAATAAACATATACATTGCTGGAGATGCGTGAAATCACTTGGAATAAAACATTTCACTGAATAATAATTGTTATGGCAGATTATATCCATCTGTATGGCACCCAACCCAGTACACTGCTCATATTGTGTAATACTAATCCAGAACACACTCTCTCCTCTGTCAGCCAATCCCCCACCCCCACCCAGAGACAGTGTGCGGCTGGACAACCAATCACAGACACTGGTCACAGTCCTACATCTACAGTGGTACTAATTGATTTGGATCCCCTCTGTTCAGTTTCCCATTGGCCACTTCCCTAAAACCCCCTCGGAATGCATCCACCACAACCACGGTCCAACACTGACCCCAGACCAGCGAACAACACTGGCACCCTGCCAGGCCTGCGTGTATCTGCTGGAGTCTGGACTGGTCCTGGATCAGTTGGAGCAGCTAACAGTAGCTGGCTGATATGGAATTGCTTGCTTGGTAAATCCTCAGCTATTGTAGCTGCAGTTTCTGCCGTAGTTGATAAGCTGGACGCTGAGATGGAGCGAAGGTCCAAACTTCTCGGATGTTCCAGCTGGACCGCTGGTTAAACCATGGCTGAAGGCCACTGGGTCTGATCTGGATCTGATCTGTGTGGTGGGTGTTGACGTGAATTTAAGAGCGTTTTCGCCGCTGAGGGAGTTAAGAACATTGAAGAATCACCACATGATCTGCTTGACCAACACAGGAAAGCTGTGTTTCACTAGTAAAACTTGTGGTTGGCTTTGGCTGATGGTTTCCTCAACTCCATGTGAGGTATGGCAAATCAACATTCACGCATTCTCCTCTTCTGATTGACCCCCTTCTCTCAGTGTCATTTGTCTGTTGTGAAACTTCATGATTTTTTACATTTACATTCAGCCAACTTACAGCAAGTACAGGGACATTCCCCCGGAGACAAGTAGGGTGAAGTGCCTTGCCCAAGGACACATCATGTGGCCACAGCCGGGAATCAAACTCACAACCTTCCAATCATGAGGCCTACGCCTTAACTGCTGAGCCACCTGACCCCAACACTGCAGAGCATGAATACATGTTGATGTATCTGGACAAACCAGGAACACAACAACAATTCTCCATTCAGAAGCACAAAGACGGAATAACTCTGACAAAAACCCGTCTGAATGAATCCCTGACAGACCCCCATCTGCAGACAGATCCAGCTCCAGACTCGTGCTGTCTGAGAGGGGATGGACAGCCTTTGGCCCAGGGTCAGAAGTCCCATGTTTTTCATTTCAGGTACCCATCTTAGACACTCCATGGACTCAATTTTCCATTACGGGCCTGAAAAGGCTTTGATGAAATGGATTTTTCCTCACATTGCAGTTGGAGGCTGGAGGAGTCCTTTTATTATTTATTTAATGTCTCTTTCTCTCTCTCTCCCTCTCTCTCTGTCTACCTTTCTCCTTCTCTCTCTCTCTCCCCCTCACTCTCTCTTTTCCTCTCCTTGTCTCTCTTCCCCTCACTCTCTCTCTCTCCCCCTCGCTCTCTCTTCTCCTCTCTGTCTCTCTCCCCCTCACTCTCTCCCTCTCGTTTGCTCGCTCCCTCTACCTCTCTCTCCCTCTTGCTCTCTCGTTCCCCCTACCGCTCTTTTTGTCTCTCTCTCCTCCTCACTCTCTCTCTCTCTCCCTCTCAAATTCTTTCTTCTTTCATGGAGGCTCACCGCTGTGTGCTGCTGAGGTTTCAACCGATGACAAGAGATGGTTTGCATGCTCCACATGTCCCCGGAGACCCTGCTGCCAAGCGATGAGGAGCTGAGTTAGAGCAGGTAGGGCACAGAGAGGCACCTGAACTGATGCTAACATCCACGATGCTCTCACAAACATGCTGCAGCGAGACACGCAACACAGACACACACTATGCTGCTGCAGAAGATTCTGGAGTTATGTTGGTTGCTATAAAAAATAAATAATGTAGTTGTGTGTCTGTGGATTTTGTGTGTTGTGGTGCTGTGTGTGGTGTGGGGGAATGGAAGCTTTGGTAAAAACCACACACATACACAGCCAGTATGTTGCATGGAGGTGTGTGTGTGTTTGGGCTGTGCTGTGTGTGTTTGGGCTGTGCTGTGTGTGTGTTTGTGTGTTTGGGCTGTGCTGTGTGTGTGTGTTTGGGCTGTGCTGTGTGTGTTTGGGCTGTGCTATGTGTGTTTGGGCTGTGCTGTGTGTGTTTGGGGTGTGCTGTGTGTATGTGTGTGTGTGTGTTTGGGCTGTGCTGTGTGTGTGTGTGTTTGGGCTGTGCTGTGTGTGTGTGTGTTTGGGCTGTGCTGTGTGTGTGTGTGTGTTTGGGCTGTGCTGTGTGTGTGTTTGGGCTGTGCTGTGTGTGTTTGGGCTGTGCTGTGTGTGTGTTTGTGTTTGGGCTGTGCTGTGTGTGTGTGTGTGTGTGTGTGTGTGTTTGGGCTGTGCTGTGTGTGTGTGTTTGGGCTGTGCTGTGTGTGTGTGTGTGTTTGGGCTGTGCTGTGTGTGTTTGGGCTGTGCTGTGTGTGTGTGTGTGTGTGTGTGTGTGTGTGTTTGGCCTGTGCTGTGTGTGTTTGGGCTGTGCTGTGTGTGTGTGTGTGTTTGGCCTGTGCTGTGTGTGTGTGTGTGTGTGTTTGGGCTTTGCTGTGTGTGTGTGTGTGTGTGTTTGGGCTGTGCTGTGTGTGTGTGTGTTTGGGCTGTGCTGTGTGTGTGTGTTTGGGCTGTGCTGTGTGTGTGTGTGTGTTTGGGCTGTGCTGTGTGTGTGTGTGTTTGGGCTGTGCTGTGTGTGTGTGTGTGTTTGGGCTGTGCTGTGTGTGTGTGTGTGTTTGGGCTGTGCTGTGTGTGTGTGTGTGTTTGGGCTGTGCTGTGTAGTGTTCAGGGCCAGAGCCTGAGACAGTGATGAATAAGCATTATTAAACTAGCGACATAGAGCTTGTGGTGTCATTTATCTTCATCCTCTCTGACTCCATCACAGAACCCCATCTCTGTCTCGCTCTCTCCCTCTCTCTTTCTCTCTCTCCCTCCCCCCCCCTCTCTCTCTCCCCCTTTCTAGTTTGCTCGCTCTTTGTATATCCTCTCGTTCTCCTTCTCTCTTTCTGCTTTTCTCTTTCTTCCTCTCTCTTCCCCAACACCATACTTATCCACAGCTGATTGTTGATGAAACAAAAAAGACAATGCTTGGAAAGACACACACAGCTTGGAGACAGGCATTGTACCAGTTGCTCGTTTTTACGTGTCAGTTTTTACGTGTGCAACTTTGGAGCCAAAATGGTACCATCTGCAGGTAAAATGAAGAGCGACTGCCATCAGGGGAATGCAGTGTAATTAAAAAGAGGACAACAATAGCGATTTATGATTGGAGCGATGATGCCAGCAGAATCAAGATTAATCGCAGAGTTGAGATGATGGGCAAATCCCTTCCAGAAGAATACGAACTAATTTGTTCCCTCTCAGAGGGATTTTGAGCCCTTTCACAGCAACTCACCAATGAACAGAGACTCATAGCAGCATTTAATAATATAATAGAGTAATAATACTCTTCAACTGAGCGCAGATTATTATTCCACTCGTTACTCAGCCGGAGGTAAAACACTCCTGATTAAAGCACAGGAGTTCAACATTTTTCATCTGTGATTTGAGTTATTTAATTACTGCCTGACATATTAAGGATGAAGAAGAGAAGGAGAGTGAAATGGTAGATCACAGGTGTGCATGCAAGAGGGAGAAGATGGAGAGAGGGTTGAAAGAGATAAAAGAGGCGAGGACACACACACACACACACACACATAACTGCTCTGGTCATTAGTGACCTGGTCCGCAGTAGGAAACAGATGGTCAGGAGCCACGGTCTCCTTCCAAAGGTGCAGAGATCGTCCCACTCACTCACCTGCCCCCCCCCCCCTCCCCACCTTGATCAAACAGCAGCTGGCTCCACCCCCCCCCCCCCCCCCCCCCACCTCAGAGAGAAACACAGAGCTGAAGCCATGACTCTAAACCCTGACAGCACTGGGTCAGCGGTGGATAAAACCTTGGAGGCAAGATGTTCCGAAGCTCACGAACGGCCTTCTGAAAGGCGCTACTGTTTCAGTGTACTGCCTGTTAAATCCCCCCCCCCCCCCCAATAAAGGGTGAGTCTTTCTGGGCATTTTCTGCGGCGACAACAGCTTTTCTCACACAGTGGGGTTATATTTTCCAACAAACCAACATCTGGCTACGTTGTGACACTCCCTGGTACCTTTGTGTCATTCGGTTCCAGGGTAGAACATCTCCTTCGGTTCCACCGCTACAGCGGAGCTCCCTACTGCAGAGCGTGTCCTTCAGAGAACCCGGGCCGGGTAACACGTTAGGCCAAGCTGGGCTTCGGTCCAGGAAGGAAGAGCTTCATGGCTAACGGGACCTAAGCTGAGAGGAACAAGGCCTGTTAGAGCCATTTCATGGAGCATTTGACGGAAGCGAGCTGAGGGAGGGAGGGAGGGAGGGAGGGGGAAGGGGGGAGGGGGGGGGGAGAGAGTCCTCTTGGAATGAATACCTCAGGGGGTTTTAGGATCCACAGATTCCTGATCTTTGCCAGCGCCGCCACCGGTCTGACGGAGCTTCTCTGTGGGTGGATGCTGGGGAGGGTTAGAGGAGGAGGAGGGTGGAGGGGAGGAAGTGAAAAGGATGGTTTTTGGTTACGATCTTAAAGGGATGATGTTTTGGCCCCCCCACACACACCAAACTGAACACGTTAATAGTCTGTTGTCTTGAAAGTAATCAAAAGATGTCGCTAACTGGTTCAACTGAATCCATCCCAGATAAGGTCGAGCTGCGTAAAACTCCAAAATTGAACATCATTCATTTACCCTCTTCTAAGGTAAACAAGTCAAAACAATGTCAAACTGCTTGTGACGGTCCTTCATCCACAGACCGCTCATTTCCCTAATGTTGTTGTAAGCGCTCAGGACCCTGAAGAGCAGATGTGGTGGGATGCTGACGGTGTGGTATGCAGGTGTTAAACACCATCCAGCGAGGTGGCAGCCCAGTAAAAACAGCTCCAGATGTTTCCCATGACCGTCAGGGGGAGATAAGGGGGACTTCCTCCGCTAGGGTTAGCTTTGTCTCATCCCAGATTTACGGTTTCGGCTTCCCGCCCCTCACCCCCCCCCCCCCCCCCCCCCCTTCCAGCTTCCTGCAGGAATTCCAGAGCGATGACTCACAGACCCTTGAAGCCTCCTTTATCGTCTGGTACGGAGAACGTGGAACAGGTAGGAACTGGTGTTAACATCCACCAACTCACAACATCATCAGTAGTTAAGCTGCCTCTGCTGGAGGTGTGTGTGTGTGTGTGTGTGTGGTTGACAACGCAAAAAAAAAATATACACATAAAAAGCAAACAACTAAAAAACCCTGACGTGATTAGTTAAGCGTATGCCGATACGAAGATGAACTACCAGGTGGTGTTTTCCTAAGAGGGAAGCGTACTTTGGTCTCGGTCGACAAAAGGCCTCGGTCTGAAATGACCTGTAGCGTGGCCCCGGGGTTGGGTAGGGAACATTAAAAGCTCTGCGACGTAAATAAAATAATACCATAGAAAATGCTAGAAGATCTCTGGTTCTTGGCCCTCGTCAAGAAGATCTTGTTCTTCGGTTCTTGGCCCTCGTCTCTCCTCCACCTTCAGGACCTGGGTGAAGACGGCTTATCGTGAACTGGGATGAGCTTGAATTCCTCGAAATGTCCCTTTTTGATTTAAATACGTAAATAAATACATATTTATTTAGCAGACGCTGTTATCCAAAGCGACTTACAGCGAGTACAGGGACGATCCCCCTGAGGCAAGTAGGGTGAAGTGCCTTGCCGAAGGCCTTAACCCGCCTTAACCCGCTGAGCCCCCTGACTCCCTGATTTAAGAGTCATCAGATACGGAGTTGAAAGTGTTGGTTTCATCTCATCTGAGACCCAACAAACCGCCAAACACTTTTTTTCCCACAAATCGATAAAAGGAGAACAGAGAGTCATGAGGATGAAAGACCAGGAGGAAGTGAAGGGGATTCCTCTCCTTCATCTCATCCCTTCATTTCTAGGGAGCTCCCCTGTGGGTGGTTGAGATGAGCTGAATGGTGTTTGGTTAGGATGTGACCTTTGACCCTGAGAACACACACAGAAGCTGGAGTCATTCGATAGGTCGCCTCTGGGAGACAATGGGACTGTGAAGTTCACTTAACAACAGGAAACACAAAGGCTGTCGCAGGATTACTGCCTGTGGACGAACACTTCAAGAAACAACTCTGGTGTGCACACACCAGACAAAGACACACACACACACAATCTACATCTCTCCCTCACACACACATGCACTCTCACACACACACAAACAGCCAAACTAATAACCATAATTGACGCACCTCAGTCACAGGCATGGACATTTGAACCTTCCCCCGGTCAGACAGTTCATTTAGCTGAGCGCAAAAACAAACCCACAGAAATACATGTTAGTCTGGCAGACACTGTCCAAGTGATGTGCATCGGGATTTGAACCTGTAGCCTCTTGACCTGCTGTCAGACACTCTAACCACTGAGCTACAGAGGAACTCTAGGATGTCAGGTGTGGTTGTAAACAAACAGTCTTCCTCTTTATTTTAAGATTGATATGTACAGTAGAGTGTGTAAACACACACTTCTTAATACATCATGTAAATGTCTGAAAAAACACAACAATTGCACTGTGTTTACAATGAGCTTTATACTTGGAACACCATCAGACAGCATTGTGAAAGGCTACATCAAACAGGGTTCAAATACACCGATAAGATGTGTAAAGTCTTATCTTCTGAAGTAAAAAAAAAACTACAAAACAACAACAAAAACTATCAAACAAAACAAAATAACAAAGAAAGATTCAGGAAAACAAGTACCCCGAAGATGCATTATTAAGAAATTTAAAAAGGTACATAAAAAAAACAAACACATGGTACAGATGTGGCGTAGTGTCTTCTGCGATTATTAACAAAACAATCGTCTTTCTTCTTCTCAGGCACTTAATGACCTTCCAGACCAAAGCAATAGACACCAGATTCATGCTGGGGATCGATTCCAACATCCACACCGGCATACTAAGTAGGGTGCATGGCTAGTACACTGTTTCATTTCAAAGTAGGGAAGGGATCACAGAACCACTCGACCAGATATTTGACAGTACTGGCTGCTACCATGCTACACATGCTGACTCCTGTGACACACAGCTGGCATGAAGGCCCCTCCCTTCCTGCCTCCCTCCCTCCCTGCCTCCCTCCCTGCCTCCCTCCCTGCCTCCCTCCCTGCCTCCCTCCCTCCCTGCCTCCCTCCCTCCCTCCCTGCCTCCCTCCCTGCCTCCCTCCCTCCCTGCCTCCCTCCCTCCCTCCCTCCCTGCCTCCCTCCCTCCCTGCCTCCCTCCCTGCCTCCCTCCCTCCCTCCCTCCCTCCCTCCCTCCCTCCCCAGGATGGTGCCTGACCAGTGAGAGGAGGCTGGGAGAACACATGGATCTTAGCGCTGCACCAGCCTGTCTAAAACCACCGCAGACACACGAGAGTTCATTTTTCCCTTTTGCATGTTTGCTGTTCTACCCCCCTCTCTCCTCCCCTCTCTCCTCCCTCTCCTCCCCCCTCTCTCTCCCCCTCCTCTCTCTCTCTCTCTCTCTCTCTCTCTCTCTTCCTTCTCCTCCCTCCACCATGCTGGCAGGCAGATATCAGGGTGCAGGTGACCTCCTGAAGCAGGTGGGCAGTGCAGTTAGTGGAGGTAGTGTGCTGCATCTGGACTCCCCCTGACCACAGAACTCTCCGGAAGCTCCAGCACATCTGCATCATCCTGTATGGGATTGGCTGGGACTGGAACCAGGGGGCCGGGGTCAGATTGTCTCCTCTCTCTGTCTCCTCTGATTCACTTTTCATCTCTCTTTCTTCCCTCTCTCCTCCACTCTGGCTTCTCTCTGTCAGAAGGGCAGGGGCCCTCCATCAGGGGCCCTCCATCAGGGCCTCGGGTGGCTGGGTTCTTTGGCTGTGGCAGACAGCAGGTGGCTTGTGATGAAAAATTCAGTGTGGGGGGGGATGACTGGAGGAGGAGGTGGAGGTAGGAGGAGAGGAAATGACAGAGGGAGAGGGGTGAGGGGAGGAGAAGAGAGTGGGAGCACTAGACAGGGAGGCAGTCCGGGAAAGGGGGGTGGGGGGGGGGGTGGGTGGGGGTGGGCAGGTCAGGCAGCCAATCAGAGCAGCCTCCACCCCCCCCCCCCTTCTGCTCTCTGTGGCTAGTCCGGAGAGATGACACACATGAAACATTTATGAGGGGCACTCATTAATAAGCAACTCTTTGGCCTTCTTTTTTATACTCTCTTTCTCTCTTTTTTCTCTCTCTTTTTCTCTCCTTCTCTCTCCCTCCTTCTCCCTCTCTCTCCCTCCTTCTCCCTCTCTCTCCCTCCTCCTCCCTCTCCCTCTTCCTCTCTCTTCCTATCTCTCTCCCTCTCCCTCTCCTGCTCCCTTTCCTTCTCTTTCTCTCTTTCTCCCTCTCCCTCTCTCTCCCTCTCCCTCTCTCTCCCTCTCCCTCCCTCTCCCTCCCTCTCCCTCTCCCTCCCTCTCTCTCCCTCTCTCTCCCTCTCCCTCTCCCTCTCTCTCCCTCTCCCTCTCCCTCTCCCTCTCTCTCCCTCTCCCTCTCTCTCTCCCTCCCTCTCCCTCTCCCTCCCTCTCCCTCTCCCTCTCCCTCTCCCTCTCCCTCTCCCTCTCCCTCTCTCTCCCTCTCCCTCTCCCTCTCCCTCCCTCTCCCTGTGGGCTGGTTAACTGGAGTCTCATCCAAGGAAGAACAATGGAATCAGGATGAAGAGCAAACAGCAGACTGTGTGGTTCCGGGGGCCAGGACAGTAGCTTGCGAGGGGTCAGGGGTCAGAGGGGAGGTTGTCATGTACGAGGCCCAGCAGGACACCAGAACACACACGTAGGGTCAGGGCTATGTGTGTGTGTGTGTGTCAACATCACATTCGTACACAGAACACACACTTAGAATAGGTGCACTCAATACACACACAATACACACACACACACACACACACACACACACACACACTAGCCTATCAGAGACACACACACACACACCAACCCAGGATTTAAAAGAGCACCTGTTAGCCAGCCTGGTTTGATTGTCGTAGCGTAAGAGGAGGAGGAGGAGAGGAGGAGGAGGAGAGGAGGAGGAGGAGAGGAGGAGGAGGAGAGGAGGAGGAGGAGAGGAGGAGAAGAAGAAGAGGAGGAGGAGGAGAGTAGGAGGAGGAGAGGAGGAGGAGGAGAGGAGGAGGAGGAGAGACAGCAGTAGGGAGACCTGTGTGTCTGGGGGCGGGGGGGCAGCACAGTACCCAGCAGGCACTATAAAAGCCCTGGCCGCCTCCGGACTTGTGGAGGAGGACGATGACAGCAGGCTGTGTGTGGAAGGCTAACTCACTGTCTAACTGTCACGTCAACAGTGATTCACAATAAGAGCTCCGGCTGCTGTTCCGGGTGGTGAGGGTGACACTGCGGCCTGACTGTGTCTGTGCTGGACGCTGTCCTCAGCTGTCTGTGGTGGGCGCTGTCCTCAGCTGTCTGTGTCTGTGCTGGACGCTGTCCTCAGCTGTCTGTGGTGGACGCTGTCCTCATCTGTCTGTGTCTGTGGTGGACGCTGTCCTCAGCTGTCTGTGGTGGACGCTGTCCTCAGCTGTCTGTGTCTGTGGTGGACGCTGTCCTCAGCTGTCTGTGTCTGTGCTGGACGCTGTCCTCAGCTGTCTGTGGTGGACGCTGTCCTCAGCTGTCTGTGTCTGTGGTGGACGCTGTCCTCAGCTGTCTGTGCTGGACGCTGTCCTCAGCTGTCTGTGGTGGACGCTGTCCTCAGCTGTCTGTGTCTGTGGTGGACGCTGTCCTCAGCTGTCTGTGGTGGACGCTGTCCTCAGCTGTCTGTGTCTGTGGTGGACGCTGTCCTCAGCTGTCTGTGGTGGACGCTGTCCTCAGCTGTCTGTGTCTGTGCTGGACGCTGTCCTCGGCTGTCTGTGGTGGACGCTGTCCTCAGCTGTCTGTGTCTGTGGTGGACGCTGTCCTCAGCTGTCTGTGTCTGTGGTGGACGCTGTCCTCAGCTGTCTGTGTCTGTGCTGGACGCTGTCCTCAGCTGTCTGTGGTGGACGCTGTCCTCAGCTGTCTGTGGTGGACGCTGTCCTCAGCTGTCTGTGTCTGTGCTGGACGCTGTCCTCAGCTGTCTGTGGTGGACGCTGTCCTCAGCTGTCTGTGTCTGTGGTGGACGCTGTCCTCAGCTGTCTGTGGTGGACGCTGTCCTCAGCTGTCTGTGTCTGTGGTGGACGCTGTCCTCAGCTGTCTGTGGTGGACGCTGTCCTCAGCTGTCTGTGTCTGTGCTGGACGCTGTCCTCAGCTGTCTGTGGTGGACGCTGTCCTCAGCTGTCTGTGTCTGTGGTGGACGCTGTCCTCAGCTGTCTGTGCAATTCGGCCTCCTCAGGCCTCCAGAGACTCATTCCAAAGCAGCCCCAGCCTCATCCCCCAGCTCTAGCCAGCCTCAGGCCCCAGCCTCAACCTCAGCCCCAGTCTCAGCCCCAGCCCCGCAGCCTCAGGCCCCAGTCTCAACCCCCAGCCTCAGCCTCAACCCCAGCCCTCAGCCAGCCACAAGCCCCAGGCTCAACCCCAGCCCCCAGCCTTAGCCTGAAATCTGCTTACCCTAACCCCAGTCAGGACCTCCTTCCTTCAAACCCACCCCTTTCATCCCCAGGCTTCCTGTCCTTCAACCCCAGACCCCCCAGTGTCCTTCCTCCATCCCTCCATCCCCCAGAGTTCTCCCTCCATCCCCCCAGAGTCCTCCCTCCATCCCTCCAGCCCCCCAGAGTCCTCCCTCCATCCCCCCAGAGTCCTCCCTCCAGCCCCCCAGAGTTCTCCCTCCATCCCCCCAGAGTCCTCCCTCCATCCCTCCAGCCCCCAGTCCCTCCCTCAGGAGTAGAAAAGTCGTCCCTTCTCCGATCCCAGCCTGTTGAGCCTGGCCAGCTGCGAGGGGGACGGGGGGACGTCCTGCCGGTATGGCCCCTTGGGCGAGGCCGGGTCCCTGAGCGGCGAGTAGCCGTCGTACTTCCCCCCGTGTTCGGGAGGAGGCGTGGCCTTCCCCTTGGCCTCCTGCTCCCGCCTCCTCTGCTCCTGACGCAGCAGCTCCTGAGCCTCAAGCAGCACGCGGGCGTTGACCCCCCCGCCGGCCGCCGGGTAACCGTTGCGGGAGCCCTGGTAGCTGGAGTAGCGAGGGTTGTCCCTTGGCAGTCAGGAACACCTCACCTGGGGGGTAGGCTTTATCCCAGGAGTCCCTGGGAAACACTGCTGGGAGTCTTCCTGGGTTGTCTGGGGGGAAAGAGGGAGGAGAGGAGGGGAGGAGAGAGATAGGGGGAGGGGGAGAGGAGGAGAGAGAAGGGAGAGGAGGAGGGAGGACAGAGAGAGAGAGGGGGGAGAGGAAGGGGAGGAGAGAGAGGGGGAGAGGAGGGAAGGAGAGAGAGTGGAGGGGAGAGGAAGGGAGAGAAGGGGAGAGGAGGAGGGAGGACAGAGAGAGTGAAGGGGAGAGGAGGGGGAAGAAGAAGAGGGGGGAGAGGAAGGGGAGGAGAGTGAGGAGGAGAGGAGGGAAGGAGAGAGAGGGTGAGAGCAGAGGAAAAAAGAGAGAGGGAGAGGAGGGAAGGAGGGAGAGAAGGGGAAGGAGGGAGAGGAGGGGGAAGGAGAGAGGAGGGGAGGAGAGGGAGATAGAGTAGGGATGAAGAGAATCACAGAGAAGGAAGGGAGGGAGGGGAGAGAGAGAGAGATTAAGAATCCTGGAACTGCAAACCTACAGGCCGTCATCTTAATCATTTGGACATTTGCAATATCGTCCCAACCCAATGAAAACAGAACGAATGAAAGATATTCCCGTGGAGGGCGAACAGCCAGTACCAAACACCTCACCAGTCGATGATGAAACCCACATAAATACGGCAGTTCCAGTGCTTCCAGTCCATTTAACCTCCCCCCTGATGGACAGACACACACATCAGCACTGACACCGTAATAGCAGCTCCCTCGGATGAGAATCGAGACGTCGGCCATCTTGTCCCCAGAGCTTTCCTCCGCCCCCCCCCCCCGGCAGATATCTGACACCTGACAAGCTGTCCTAAAGGCAGGGCTGCCATCACCTCAAGCTACCCTCCTTTTTAACCCACCTGACAGGAAGGACAAGCCCTTCCATGTGTGACATCATCGTTGTTAGCGCTTCGCTAACCCCTTTGTAAGCATCTTTGTGCGGTGCACATATGATATGCATGAACGTACTGAGCCTTTAAGCTCCCTCGCTATCTTCAGGGCAAGATGAAAGACAAAACGAAAACGAAAAAAACGGAAAAAAGAATCGAACGGGTGGGTGGAGAGAGAAAAAAACAGCAAAACAAAACGTCAAGTGGCTTCAGTCTCTGAGCTGCATAATTAGCTGGTTTACTGACCAGCTGTGAAAAAGCTGATTATTTCTGTTTAAATATGAGTATGAGACCCCACCCCCAGAGAGAGAGAGAGAGAGAGAGAGAGAGAGAGAGAGAGAGAGAGAGAGAGAGAGAGAGAGAGAGAGAGAGAGAGAGAGAGAGAGAGAGAGAAGACAGAGAGAGGGAGAGAGAGAGAGAGAAAGACAGAGAGAGGGAGAGAGAGAGAGAGAGAGAAAGACAGAGAGAGAGAAAGACAGAGAGAGAGAAAGACAAAGACAGAGAGAGAAAGGCAGAGAGAGAAAGACAGAGAGACGGCGAGTGAGCAGAATGGATTCGCATTCTTAAGCGGCTGGATGGAGAACACTATCCAGACAGTTTACTTAAGCACACGCTCCGGTGAGTCCAATTTTGGAGAGACCCGGTCTGGGTATCCCATTTCATTTGGGGAATCTGACTAGAAGGGCTCAGTGTGTCTGGCTCACTGTACAGAAACACAGCCTCTGTATCTGCTCAACCTGACTTTGGGAACACACATGTGGAGTACGGACAGAGAGAGCAGGGGGGGACCGAGGAGGAGAGAGGGAGGGAGAGGTAGGCAGAGAGAGAGCAGGGGAGAGAGGGAGGAAGAGAGAGTAGGGGAGAGAGAGGTAGGCAGAGAGAGAGAAGGGAGAGAGGGATGAAGAGAGAAGGGGAGAGAGGGATGAAGAGAGAAGGGGGAGAGAGGGATGAAAAGAGAGAAGGGGAGAGGGAGGGAGAGGAAGCAAGGTAGAAAGGAGAAGAAAGAGTAAATAGAGAGAGAGGGAAAGTATGATGGCGATGAGAAAGATAGAGAGAGTTCCACAGAGATAGGGATAGAGAGAGAGAGAGAGAGAGAGAGAGATAGGGATAGAGAGAGAGAGAGAGATAGGGATAGAGAGAGAGAGGAGATAGGATAGAGAGAGAGAGAGAGGAGCAGAACAGTAACATGTGTCTACTCCGGACACCAAGCACAGCAGACAGCAGCTGTTCCCCTCCTCGTCGTAGCCTAAAGCACAGTTCTCTGTAGCGGCCTCACTTTGGCTCAGAGATCAATGAAGTTTGGCAGTGATGAATGTGAGCCTGTTGGAACCACACTCTGCTCTTTGTTTTCACTCCAAATTCCCCCTGTTTAAATAAAGGTACGTTTCCAGTGAGTGAAGCTTTATCTAAAAAAAAACCTGAGGCTGTTTCTAATCGCACAGAGCATTAATCACATGAGGGAGGAGATTCTTTCAGTCGGAGCTGACACATCTTTACCAGGCCTGCGGAGTGGATCCTGGAGCGCTGGGATGAGCCCGCAGCCTAACAGCCAGTGATACTCATCGCACACATACAGGATGATGATCGGCACAGATTCGGAATTCCTACGAAGGAATCTTGAAACGCAAACAATGGAGTTCTGAAGATAAATTTAACCCAACCAAAACCGTGCCTCAATAGAATCGACGTCCGTTGCCACGGGGATGCTTTGCTGATGAATCCTGACTCAGATATTTATCAAGAGCGTTTCTGTATCAGCAGGAGTTCGCGATACGATGACCAGATGATTGTTGAGAAGCTGAGAGATGGGCGTCTCCATGGGGATGTAGTCACGGATACTGAACTCAGGGTGATCGTTCTGAATGACTCATCAAAAATGAGGTATCATAACTTGGGTGCAAAACACACAAACACACACACACACACACACACACACACACACATAATGATTCCTGGCATTGCTTGCAGATCAAAGGCTGCTGCGTTATCATCTAACAGGATGAGTCATATGATATGTCATGTGATATGTCCAGACTTGAGCTTTCTCTGGATACTGTGTGTGTGTGAGTGTGTGTGTGTGTGTGTGTGAGAGAGAGAGTGAGTAGGGGTGGGGGGGCAGGGGTCACCTGTGAGGTAGAGGTACATCAGATTATTCAGGATCTGATATCATCTATATAAGGTCCTGCATTATGATGTTGGTGTCAGATTTGACATGAGAATGAACACACACACCAATACTACACTGAAATACACACACACACACACACACACACACACACACACACACACACACACACACATCAACACTCACAGGCCACTGAGGTCCATCCCCACACCCAGGACACAGGTAGATGCTCCCCCAGTCCCCCCTCTCTTACCTGGGCAGAGAGCTGTACTGTCTCTGGGCCTGCTGGAAGGAGTCTCTCTCCTCCTGTCTCTGTCTCTGCATCTGGACCTCCACTGACACAGAGTGACGTCCTGGCTGAGTGAATGAGCCACCGCTGCTGGGGGCAGGCTGCAACGCATCATCATCGTCATTGTCATCCTCATCATCACCACCACCACCATCATCACCACCACCTTCATCATCATCACCATCATCATTATCCTCCTCATTATCATCATCCTCATCATCATCTTCATCATCATCATTATCCTAATCCTCATCATCATCCTCATCATCATCATTATCCTCCTCATTATCCTCATCCTCATCTTCATCATCATCATTATCCTCATCCTCATCATCATCATTATCCTCCTCATTATCCTCATCCTCATCTTCATCATCATCATTATCCTCATCCTCATCATCATCATTATCCTCCTCATTATCCTCATCATTATCCTCCTCATTATCCTCATCCTCATCTTCATCATCATCATTATCCTCATCCTCATCATCATCGATTCAATCAGTTCATTGCTGTGTTTTAAAGTGAAGGCATTTCAAATTCTGTTCTGATTGCGTTTGCTTGAACTGTAAACTCCTTTTTAATGCTCGTGTTTCTAGTGTATCTAAAAGGAAAGGGCAAGACATTGACAGCTCTTAAAAATCCTTAAAGGCACACATTATGGCCAACACTCAGACAGCCCCAGAGACAGGATTCGATTGGTCCTCGATGTGGTGGGCGGGTCCATGTGAACGATTGACAGACAAACAGACTCATAGCAGATGGAGATGAAGAGTGGATGGTGACAGATGGGGCGGAGTTAGTGGTGTAATTGCCCCACATGCAGGTAGAGTGCTGTTAGCATTGTTCAGGTTGACAGCGGTGGGGGGGGGGGGGGTGGGGGGGGGGTGGGGGGGGTGGAGGGGGGTTAGTGATGGTTAGGTCCACAGTCATGTTAAACTGTTAGCGCTGTCGCTAACATTCCTAGTCCTGGACGCTAACGATGAGGAGCTTCACAATCCAGCTAGCCGTCCAGCTAGCACGTTAGGGACGTGAGGGGGCGTGAGGGGGGGACTCCGTGGAGAAGCCTGGCCTGGTTTCAGACACTCACCCAGGGCTGCTCGAAGCTGTAGGTCCTCCGGCGGTCATCTGGATCATCATCCTGCTGGGCCTGCTGGAACTCATGCCTCAGTCTCTGTATCCGGTCGTGGTTGCTAGGGGCTAGTCTGTTACTGGAGAGGAGGAGGGAGGGAGGGGAGGGGAGGAGAGGGGGGAGGGGGAGGAAAGGAGAGGAGAAATGGATGAGTGTAAGATCCACCGTGATACAATTGACCCAGTTCTAGCTACAGACCGGAACACAGTGGGATACTCTTTAATGACTCAAATGATGCAACCTACATTTTCAGATGTTCAGGTAACCTTGCAACAAACCACGAATGTATCATAGGTCCAATCCCAGGTATCACATGTTAGTCTCGGATTTCCCCATTTTGCCTCCAGCTCACATCACACCATCAGACCATTAGGCTGCTGTGAGACTAAAGGTATTGTTCGGTTGCTAGTTCTTAGCCTGTGAGAATATTGCAGCAATGTAGGCCACACACAAAGCACATGCACACACACACACACACACACACACACACATACACACACACACACACAAAGCACACGCACACACGTTTAGAGGTGCTGGGTGTGTGGGTCATTTGCTCTTCTACAGAGAGGGGATGATTAGACTGCCATCCTGTTCTCCCGTACCCCTCCGCGCACACACACGGACGCAAACACACACACGCACACACACACACACACACACACACACACACACACACACACACACACACACACACACACACACACACACACACACACACACACACACACACACACACACACACACACACACACACACACACACACACACACACACACAGGAGAGGCAGCAGTAGAGGCTCCCACAGGTGACTTGTCAGCCTGTGTGTTTTCTCACACCTCTCCAACAGTCGAGGCTTTCATTCCCCTGAGGAATGGGAAGTACCTCCATCATGGACTCAACGTTGGTCTGAAGCACATCGGTCAACACCAACCTAAGCATGTTAGCTTTAGCATAATGGCTAATCCGAGCTAATGACCAAACCGCAGACCCTCCTGAGGAAGACACGGTTCCATCACGCCTGGTTAAGAGGCCTGAACTGTCACGTATGATTTGGTTAATCCAGCTGATACGTAACCCAGATGGGCTCCCCTTTGAACACGGCTGACCTCTAACTCAGCACATGTGTGACCCTGGGCCTGTTAGCCTGCCTGGCTAAGAGAACTGCGGTCGAGGCGGAAGTCCTTTATCAGATGCGGGGGGGGGGGGGGGGGGGGGGGGGGGGGGGGGGCTAACAGATGGCTCGGTGCCGTGAGGCAGGCAGGATGGAACTCAGAGGAACAACACAGAACAGAAACGTAGAACCATTTTTTAACCAGCTTTAAACGGCGGACAAGCAATTAGCCAAACACCTTTGTGGTACGGACTGACTGTGATATTTCATGAAAGGATCTTTTTTTTTTTTTACTGAGAATCTCGATCTCAGAGATGTGAGGAGGAGAGTGCATGCAGGAAAGACCAGGGAAAGACCAGCGATGACAGACAGAGAGAGAGAGAGAGAGAGAGAGAGAGAGAGAGAGAGACAGACAAAATACAAAGGGAGAATCATGTCTGAAATCTGGGTCACAACCAAAGAAATGCCCTCTTCATGTATCCATAACTGAGGGACCTAAGGGGTTAAAAAACAGACTAACCGTCCTTAAATGCTTCCTACCAAAATGTGGACCAGATGTAGGAGCTGAAGCAGCTCAGAGGAGGATCTGGACAGTCCTCATGTCACATTGTATACCACACAGAAGCCACAGTAAAAGGTCAAGAGGTCAGAAATTGTGCACAAAGTTGACCGTTCACATTCTAAACCATCATGAAAACCTGAATATATATATATATATATATACCTGTAGATTTTTTATTTTTTGCTGAACATGCTGTATGAAGATCCCCCCCCCCCCATCTAAAAGACATCATATGGCAAGGACCCCCCATATAAACTGGGAGGAATCTCAAATCAAAGGCTTCCCGCACCCATGTAATGTACAGTAACTGACAGTAACAGCTGATCCCAGGCCAGCTAATCCCCCTGGATCAGCAGTGAATACTCTCATTCATCCAACCTCAGCAGCATCTCTGACACGAGAGCCACGCCCTCCTGCTTCTCCTCCTCTGATGCTCCTGATCTCAGGACCAGTTAAAGCCAGTTGCTGGCCCCCCTGTCCCCCTCCAGCCCCCCCTGTCCCCCTCCAGCCCCCTGTCCCCCTCCAGCCCCCCCACCCCTCCAGACAGACAGAGTCTCAGACATGCAGGGTATTACGAGCCCTACTGTTGGGTAAGAGAAGGAGGGCTTTGATGTTTTGGGGGCCCTCCTTAAGGTGCCGGGCGTGTGGGGGGCGACCCTGTGTGCAGAGGAGCTGATGCTGGCATCGTACCGTCTTATTGGTAGTCTATAAGTATACAAAGACACAACATCCTGTTTAAATTAGAGCCTATATATGCATACATATAGGTCCTAAGACAACCAGTATTCAACAGATCTTCATCAATCTTGTTATTTCCAATTAAACAGTCCAGTATCGAGAGCGAAAAGGTAGTTCCACTATCTGATTGGTTGAAATGTTTTAACTAAGTTCTTTTGATCATTTTATGCAGATTTGTCTTACATGGATATATTCTATAAGAATAATACTATCTTCTACTTCAGTGAATTATTTGTAATGCAAATTTCCCACAGAAAATAATCAACTTTTAATTAAAAGCCGCTTTAATTAAACATTTAATTAAGAAAGATTAGTAGACTAGGGATGTGACTGCTATGCAGATGACAACGTTCTATAAACATTTTCTCACCATTAGTTATGAACAGTTAAACCAGTGAGTTTTGACCACAGTACAAACCCTTCCAACCACAGCCTTCACTAAAGTGAGTTCCCTTCGGAATTCAACCAATGAGGATCCAGGCTCCTCACAGCAGGAGAGCATCTGATTGGATCTCCAACTTCCACAAGGTCAAAAAAGCAGTTGAGATTTGAAAACCAGACAATCTACTTCTGTTGATTCTGAGAACCTTGAAACCTCCCATTCAGAATCTGACATCCTTGCTAACGGCTAGCTAACGCTGTTGAGTGTAGCTAGCGATCTCGCCAACCCATCCGGCTTCCGTGAAACGACAGCGCTCCTTTCCAGCAAAAGTTAGAGAAGATACAAAATTTTATCAGGCGGTTTTTCACCAAATCAAAGGGGTACCTCCTCCCCTTTAAGAGGGTCTACACAGGGTCTTCTGTGGTTTTAGCATACGGGCCACATTAAACAGTCATCAGCCTCGTCTGAGTTGGTTAAAGGATTACCTGGGATTCCTTTGAGACCATGATTCAACTGCGCTGTATTGATTCCTGTTTATTTTTTTCTTGGTTCACATTGTATCGATACAAAGTCATACCATGTAGCTGCCCAATGCTAAAACACTTGCGTTGTTGCGATAGACACCTTGCAGGCAAATTCCATTGTTTTATTGGGGGGGGGGGGGGGTGTTGTGTTGGTGCCACACGAAAGGAGAGAAATAAAGTATTCAGCAGTTCCTGTTCTCCTTGCCCCCCTCAGCGTGACAGGATGAAGCCCAGCGCTAATGGAGCTAGCTTGTGTCCATGACCCAGGTCACTGCAGACTCCCACTCTTCTCCTCAAGCTGTCTCTCTCTCTCTCACACACACACACACAAAACGAACCCCAACATACATACTCACACACACACAGCTGACACATACTGATGCACACACACGCCGACACATACTGATGCACACACACACACACACACACACACACACACACACACACACACACACACACACACACACACACACACACACACACACACACACACACACACACACACACACACACACACACTTCTCTCCCAGAGGGCACTAGTAGTGCTGGCAAAACACCCAACACATGTTGTCCTGCTGCATTTGTGTGTGTAAACACTAAAGAAATGCAGATCTTTGCTCACTATGAGGAAACACTGCTGGAGGCATAGGAGAGCAGCAACACACACAAACACATTACACACAATACGCTAGACTCACACACACACACCACACCACACACACACACACACACACACACACACACACACACACACACACACACACACACACACACACACACACACACACACACACACACACACACACACACACACACACACACACACACACACACACACACACACACACACACACACACGGGTACGGGCTCCGGTGCAGACTAAGATCTGACCTGAATCTCAAGGTCCTAAATCCTGATGGTTCAGAGGCGGTCGTGTTCCTGTTCAGCCGAGCCGCCTTTTCCTCCGTCACAACCGTAAACCCAGCTGGCGCCTGTCGCCACGGGAACAAGCGAGACGGCGGAGCAGGGTCTGACACAGCCGGCAACAAGAGCATCGCACCGCTGCTACGGCAACGCAAGGCTTTGTGTCGGAGTCACGGCGCTGGGTGTGGGCCTGGGGGGTGCGCACACGCACACACACACACACCACCGCGCACACACCACGCACACACACACACACTCTCACACACACAATCTAAATTCCTCCACATAATAGGTTTATTTTAATTAGCTTCCCTCCCAAAGCTGTTTACAATATCTCCAGATATTCAGAAGGTTCCGTTAGAAACGAGGAGGCACTGTAATAGCAGTTACAGACAGTAACACGATGCCTGTCTGATATTTACAGTCAGACTATAATCCGCACCGTTAGACAGCGACGGTTAAGTGGGTTCAGATTTCAGTCTGTGGTGCCAGCAGTATGAACTGGACCTTTATTCAGGGATGTGAGTCTGCTTTTCATTTCAGAGGTTTACAAGCATTTGCATCAATGCTTACCAGGTTACAGAGAGATAAATTGAACTGTACTTCCTATATGAGTCTGTCAGTGTTTCATGAGGGAGAAGCCGCTGAAGGGGATTTCAGAGTCTATCCAAAAACAACAAGAAGAAAAAAAAAATCTAACTGTACATTATGACCTTGTGAATTCCCCTTTTTTAATGTGCTCTGGAAAAGTAGAACACGAAACCGAAATAACCCATCTTAGACAAGACACATCGAGCCCGTAAATCCTCGGTAAGACATCCCAGGAAACTGTATAAAGGCTGCGAACATTCAAGCAACAGTCGTCCTTTGTGAGAGTTGAGGGAGGGGTTGTGTGAAAGTTTGCCGTTGAATCCTGGGGTCATAATGTTCTGGTAAATGTTCCATCAAACATCTTTATGATACTGAAAACACCCTCACACACACACACTTAGCTACCCCCACACACACACACCCACCTCCACACACACCCCCACTGCACACACCCATTCACCCTCAAACACACACACACTTAGCTACCCCCACACACACACACCCACCTCCACACACACCCCCACTGCACACACCCATTCACCCTCAAACACACACACACACCCTCACACACCCTCACACACACACACTTAGCTACCCCCACACACACACACCCACCTCCACACACACCCCCACTGCACACACCCATTCACCCTCAAACACACACACACACCCTCACACACCCTCACACACACACACACACACACACACACACACACACACACACACACACACACACACACACACACACACACACACACACACACACACACACACACACACACACACACACACCCAGAGCCCTTCCCAGGGTTAATGGGAGACTCCCTCCATATCCTCCCATCATTCAATCAGTCAATGGAGCGATCGTTGATGTCAGAGTGGGGCCACTTACAGCAATCTATCTGAGACTTCACAATATGATTATGATCCTGACGACCGCTACCCAGCATGCAATCACACTAATCACCACCTCTCCACCAGTCTCAGTCACTCAGCTCAGCCAATCACCTGCCGGATCTGTAACCAGGCAACGGAGGCCTCTTAAGGGCAGGAGTATCTCAACGTAATCACCCCCACTCTGCTAATTCTCAATGGCAGCCACCTCTTGAAGGGGTGTCAGCCAGCGACCTTGTAGAAGGTTCCGTACGGTCTTGTCTCAGTTGGGTACATTTACATTTATTCATTTAGCAGACGCTTTTATCCAAAGCGACTTACAGTAAGTGCAGGGACATTCTCCCTGAGGCAAGTAGGGTGAAGTGCCTTGCCCAAGGACACAACGTCATATAGCCACAGCAGGGGCTCGATCTCACAACCTTCCGATCATGAGGCCAACGCCTTAACCATTGAGCTATCTGACGCCCCTATCTGACGCCCCTGGGTAAACTGCTTCTGACCTGTGCACCTGTGAAAAGCACACAGGTCAGAGGTCAGCTTCTCTCAGTCAGTCTGGCTTCCCCTTACAGTTCAAGTGTACAGGGAGTCGTGTGGCTGAGCGGTTAGGGAGTCTGGCTAGTAATCAGAAGGAACCCTGGTTCGTACCCTGACTGTGCCAACGTGACGCTGTGTCCTTGGGCAAGGCACTTCACTCTACTTGCCTCAAGGGGAATGTCCCTGTACTTGCTGTAAGTCGCTCTGGATAAGAGCGTCTGATCAATGTAAATGTAAAATGTACAGATTTCCTTTCTAGGGTGTATGAGCCTGAACCTAAGCCCTCACCCCAGCCCCTCATACCAGGCTGAGGTAGCAGGCGATCTGAGGAGAGTGGCTGAGGAGGACGAGGAGGAGCAGAGCATCACAGGGGGAAGGAGAACATGACCTAGTGTTTGGATTGGAAGGGCTGGACTGATGCTCCCAGCCTCAGTGTCTCTAAGATGTTTGGTCTCTCCATCGTTCTCTCTCTCTCTCTCTCCTCTTATTCTATTCTTCCCTCCACCTCTCGTCATCCTTCCCCTCTCTCAGTACGTTTCGTGTCTCTCTGAATCCCCCTCGCTCCTAATCCCCCTCTATCTCCCTCTATCCACGCCTTGATTCTCTGTCTCCCTATCACCTCTATTTCCTCCCAGACCCTCTCTGTTTCTCTCCCTCCCTCACCCCTCTGTCTCCCTCCCCTCCCTCACCCCTCTGTCTCCCTCCCCTCCTCTCTCTCTCTCTCTCTCTCTCCAATAAAAAAAACCCGAAACAACAGTGAAGTGACTGATGACCCTTTCGCAGTAATAGTTCCCATTTCAGGAGTGTAATGTCTCCTGCAGGAAGCAGGAAAGCCTTCGCCGCTTCTGACGGATCATCATCCAAGTTAAATTAGCTTCCATTATCATCTCAAAGCTCCAGCTCCGGTCCTGTCAGAGGCACACAGCCACACTAAGAGAAGAGACACACAGAAAGACCCCAGTCATTTTCTGCGCCTGCATCGCCCCTGGACATAATCTCCTGTGTTGTGCGATTACAGCAATGTGGTGGGTTATTTTATGTCTTCGCCACAACACAGAGCATTTTGCTTGAAACTGTTTTACCGTGACTACCCTGTAGAGCTGTAGAGCGAATGTATTAAATAAGATGATTTCGGAGATGACATTTGAAACACTTCTACTTGTACGTAGAAGGTTCTTGAAGAGCTGAAAGCTAGTTTTCAGAAGGGTTGGCTGCAGAGGACTGCTGAATAGCCACACACTGGAAGAACAGGAGAGGAGGGAGAGAGAGAGAGAGAGAAGAAAAGGGAGAGAAAGAGAAGGAGAGAACGACGTATGTAAAGAGAGTGAGCAGGTCTGTGTTCAATCGTCTCTGTTTTAGTCTCCTGGTGTTTAGTGGAAACTTTCAGCCCCGCGACACTTTGAAGACCCAGATTCAGTCGCTCGTCTGTTTTTACGAGGAAAAACGCGAGAAGACAAGTTGACGATCGGTCTGTTCCCCGAGGTTCTGGGCGTACGGCTGAAACGACCTCCAGATATTCAAGGAATGAGGATTCACGTTGGGAAGAACGTATTCACCATCTTCGATGGTCTTTTTTTCTTCTTTTAAACAGGGAGAGCATGTGATGGTTAAGGGTCTTTCTTGTACGAAAACAAAAACCTTTCCTTGTTTTCCATTCTCATAAAAAAAGCCTCTCAATCGTACCTGGGTTTCAGCAGACCAACAGAACGAGGCCTGACATCTCTCTCTCATCTAAATTTACAGTATTTATTTATTCATTTGGCAGACGCTTTTATCCAAAGCGACTTACAGTAAGTACAGGGACATTCTCCCTGAGGCAAGTAGGGTGAAGTGCCTTGCCCAAGGACAAAAGCTCTCTTCAGTCACATAGCCACAGCGGGGGCTTGATCTCACAACCTTCCGTTCATGAGGCCAACGCCTTAACCTGTTGAGCCATCTGACATCTACAAGCTCTCTTCAGTTCTTCAACAGACACTAGACAGGCTGTCCTTCATGATAGTTCACGGTAAAGCGACCTCACAGAACAACGCCATGATCATGTCTCGGAAGCAGGCATGGGGGAGGAGACAGCAGATGTGGCTGCTCTCTGGGGCCCCTGGAGGTCTGGGAGAAGTCCAGGGACAAGCCCAGGGACGAGAGGATATCCTGGGCAACCCTCTTCCTCCCACTGAGACGGAGGAACCGGGGGCCAGGTGCTGAGAAGTGCCACAGTCGTCTTGTCTTCGAACACACACACACACACACACACACACACACACTTTCCTGCTTTTCTTAAGACAAGAATTTCAAAGAAAGGCCACTCAGAAACCCACAGACATCAGTGGGGCACAGCGGTTTCCTGTCCCCCCCCTCCCTCTCCCTCCCTCTGTCTCCAGTCTCCTTCCTGTCTTTCAGCTCCACGCTGCCCCTTCCACCATTGTGCTGACCCAGAGGGCCGTGCCCACTCCTCCTCCTTCACATGCCCCTGCTGGCTCCCACCTGTGCAGAG
Organism: Neosalanx taihuensis; assembly: GCA_030340665.1. Lineage (NCBI taxonomy): Eukaryota > Metazoa > Chordata > Actinopteri > Osmeriformes > Salangidae > Neosalanx > Neosalanx taihuensis. Next base: position 4,034,295 of record CM059300.1, read on the forward strand.
TGCTACTGTAAAACCCATCTGCTCCTCACATTCCCCCCATTTACGATCCTGGACAACACTCTCGCAGACAGACAGAAATATCTCAACCCATTTCTTACATTCACATAAATAATAACAGTAGCGGATAGTTTTTTTAATATTTTTAAATACCAGACTTGGTGTGAGGTGGTCAATGAAACAGCTAGCCAGTAAGAGGCGTGTGTTGGTCACACCTGTAAGGTGTCAGGAGTGTGTGAAGCTCCCACCTGCTCCCCACTGACCGCTAAAACAGCTCCTCACCAGGCAGCGGAACAGCTGCCCTCCGTCTCAGCGTTCAGGGGTGTGTGTGTGTGTGTGTGTGTGTATCCACACCAGACACCGACATGACAGCACAAGTGTGGATCATCCAGAGTGCGTCTGGAAAAAGGCTCCAAAAGAATGAAATAAAAAAGGGCAGACAGCAGCGCCACGGTTCAAATCCCCACTGAGCTGTCAGGGTGAGGCAGGGTGTGTGTGGGGGGGGGTGTAGGAGGGGGAGTACAGAAGAATTAAGGGGGTTGGTGAAGGTAAGGCTTGTGTGTGTGTGTGTGTGTGTGTGTGTGTGTGTTGAGGGAAGACAGAGACAGGATTTGGAAGAGGCAGATGAAAAGAAGAAAAAGGTGAAGAAGGTGAAGAAGGTGAAGGTAAATCTGGAGGCGAAGGACAGAGTGAAGTCTGGAGGAGGGAGGAGGGGTGAGACCGAGGGAGGGAGGGAGGGAGACAGGGAGAGAGGGAGAGAGGGAGGGAGAAGGATGAGATGAGAGAGAGGGGGGTTAACAGCAGTGAAGGGGGTGTGGAGTATAGCAGGAGATGGAGGGAACAGAGGATTAAGAAGGATGAGGGGGTGGAGAGGAGGTGAGGGGAGAGGAGGGGTGGAGGGGAGAAGGGAGGAGGGGAAGGGTGGTGAGGGGAGAGGAAGGGGAGAGGAAGGGGCATGAGGGGTGTAAGTCTGGCTGTGAGGGGGGAGTCTGGTGGCTGAGCGCTTAGGGAGTCAGGCTAGAAGGAGGGAGAAGCAGAGAGGAGGGTGAGGAGGGTGTGTGTGTGTGTGTGTGAGTAGGGGTCTCAGGGGCCAGTCTAATCCCTGGGGTCTGTTCCAGTCAGCTGCTGCTGACACAGGTTACTTTCGTACTGGACAGAGCAGCCATAAATAACCTGTTATGAGGGGTGCTTAAGTGTCCCACTTAAATAAGGACCCCATCGCTGTTACCTCTGGATCCAGGGGTGCTGGAAGTGATGGACAGCCCTGTGTGTGAGTGTGTGTGAGTGGGAGAGAGAACGGGGAGTGGCTAGGGCTGGGGGCTGGGTAGTGACCTCACTGAAGTGTCTAGCCAGTTTCAGCAGGGTGTGAGGGAGAGGGAGAGGTGGGTTCTCATATAATGACATCACTCCCACTGCTACGTCCTGCTCTCTCTCTCCTGGGAGAAGGCGAAGGCGGGTGGAAGGGCCAGAGGGGCAGGGGGGGGGGCAGAGGGAGGGAGGGGGGCCAAAGGAGGCAGGGGGAGGGGGGGGGGGGTAGGCAAGGGGACAACTGGAGCCAACCAGCTTGTCTCTCAGCAGGGCGTGCCGGAGCAGGGAGCCCCAGCCATGAGAGACTCTGTCCTCAGGAGGTGCCCTGGGACTCTAACAGGAAGTACTACAGCTGCACGCTACAGTACTGTGTGTGTTTACGGGGAGGAGGGGGCGGGGGGGTGTTACTGTACCTGCTGTTGTTCTGGGACAGAGGTGAGGCTCCTGAGACCATGAGAGGAGGGGGGAGACACACACACCACACACACACACACACACACACACAGAAGGGGTTAGTGGGATGTTCACAGCTGACTGAGTTAGGGTTACAGGGAACACAAAAATGGAGAGAGAGAAAAACACAGGGTCCGATGGGTTAGTCTGTTATAGGGGCTTCACACCCAACTCCATCTTTACGGCCGGATTACTTGACGCCGGAATGTAAATCATACGGTATTAAAATCCCCCAAATCCATTCTCCAACTGCGTTAAGCTTCACTTTTAATGAGGATTAGCGGGACTTGGAACAAGCTACACCAAGTCTGATATTTCTGCCCGGTAATTCGAAGAGAGATGATGTTAGAGAGAGAACATCATTTCTGGGTCTGAGGACTGCAGAGTCACAATGTGGAATTTTAGATGTTTCTTCTGACTTATGTGCAATATTATATACCATCTTATCTCATACTATTTTCATAGATTTTTTATTACATTTTCAATATTTCTTTTTTATATTGTATTATTTTTTTATATTGTTATTCTTGTGCGCTGTACTGTATCTTGCTGTTGCAAACTGCAATTTCTCCCCTGGGAAACAAACAAAGATATCGTCTCACTGTTTCCTTTGGCTCTGAGCACTAAAACAGTGTTAGAAGGAAACACTTCCAGATCATTCATCTCCTAACTGTCCTTGTTTTTCGTGGTGGTTCACTTAAAAAAGTCCCTGCTAAATGAATCCCATTTGAATCCCATTTGAATCCCATGAATCCCATTTGAAAATGGAAAGGCTCTAAATCGAATTTTTTTTCTCAGTCGCGTCTTATAACCGTGCAGCGTTCCTTTATAGATCACGTCAGAATCTCTTACAGACATGGTCAGAATCCGAAGCCGTTAAAGTTCCCTCTCTAGCAATAGAATAGAAAAAGAGAGGGAGGGAGGGGGGGAGGTGGGGGGAGGACAGAAGCCATTCAAATGGATACTTCAGCATATTTGCTTGTCAGCGGTGTTTCCTGGATGGGTCTGTGGAACCAGATGGGACAGGGAGAGGAGCTGTGGAGGTCTGACCTGACCTGGTGCACTGTGAGGGGGGAGCCTGCCACCGGAGAGCCCCCCTCCCCACGGGACAGATCACTTACACTGCCTTCACACACAGGCATGTACACACACACACACACAAACACACACAGGCATGCGCACGCACACACAAACACACACAGGCATGCTCTCACACACACACACACACACACACACACAAACACACACAGGCATGTACACACACACAGGCATGTGAACACACACACAGGCATGTACACACACACACACAGGCATTTACACACACACACACACACACACACACACACACAGGCATATACACACACACTCACACACAGGCATGTACACACACACTCACACACAGGTATGTAAACACACACAGGCATGTACGTACACATGTGTATGTTAAA
>CM059300.1:4042500-4105000 GCA_030340665.1 Neosalanx taihuensis
CTTTCTCTGTTTCTCCCTACCTCCCTCTCTCTTTCTCTCTATCTCCTCCTCCCTCTCTCTCTTTCTGTTTCTCCCTACCTCCCTCTTTCTTTCTCCCTACCTCCCTCTCTCTTTCTATCCCCTCCGTCCCTCCCTCTTTCTTTCTCTCTCCATCTCCCTCTCTCTCTCTCTCCCTCCCTGTCTCTCTCTCTTTCTTCCTCCCTCCCTCTCCCCCTCTCTCTCTCTTTCTCCCTCCCTCTCCCTCTTTCCCTCCACCTCTCTCTGCTCTCTGTACGGTAAGTGTATGTGTCCTCTCTCTCTGGACATGGAGGATGTGTGTTAATGGGTCTAGCAGCCATGATGTCAGCTGAGGTTACGTCTCTGACAGACTCTCACTCTCACCTGCCCCCTGAGCCTTAAGATGATCACAACGGTTCAGCAGATCATTTATAAAATCCTCATGGAGGGATGAAGATCTGCCAGGCTTGGAGAGAGGGAGAGAGAGAGGAAGAGAGAGAGAGGAAGAGAGAGAGAGGAAGAGAGAGCGACAGCGAGAGACAGAAACAGAGGCAGAGATAGACACACACAGACACAGAGAGAGAAACAGGCAGAGATAAAAAGAAACAGAGAGATAGAGAGAGAGAGACAAAGAGAATGACAGACAGATAGAGACAGAGAGAAAGAAACAGAGGGAGACGGAGAGAGAGAGAGACAGAGAGACATAGAGAGAGAGAGAGAGAGACAGAGAGACATAGAGAGAGAGAGAGAGAGAGAGAGAGAGAGAGAGACAGAGACAGCAAGAGAGACAGAGAGAGAGACAGAGACAGAGAGAGAGAGAGAGAGACAGAGAGAGAGAGAGACAGAGAGAGACAGAGAGAGACAGAGACAGAGACAGAGAGAGACAGAGACAGAGACAGAGAGAGAGACAGAGAGAGAGAGAGAGAGAGAGATAGAGATAGAGAGACAGAGACAGAGAGAGACAGAGAGAGAGAGACAGAGAGAGAGACAGAGAGAGAGAGAGAGAGAGAGAGACAGAGAGAGAGAGAGACAGAGAGACAGAGAGAGAGAGAGAGACAGAGACAGAGAGAGAGACAGAGAGAGAGAGACAGAGAGAGAGAGAGACAGAGAGAGAGACAGAAAGACACAAACAGAGACAGAGAGAAAAAAGAGAGAGAGAGAGACACAAAGAGAGAGACAGAGACAGAGAGCACCTTCAGCTCTGTGGAGCCTCTTAACTAAGACCAGTCAGTTTTAATAGGAACCAGAAACTTCTTAATGTTCTCAGAATGTCTGTGTGTGATGTTGAGCTATGACGAGTCCAGGCCCTCAAATGACCTCCATCTCATCCCCCAGCTAGCACCCACACACACACACACACACACACACACACACACACACACACACACACACACACACACACACACACACACACACACACACACACACACACACACACACACACACACACACACACACACACACACACACACACACACACACACACACACCTACATCACCTGGTGGCTCTCTATCCCCATCAAACACAGGTGGTCCACATGTACATGATTCCATCCACATGTCAACATGTCTGACAGCCCACAGCCACATCTAAAACTTTCAACTAAACTGCTTATAAGGCTGTTCAATAATCCCCCCCTCAGCGGCATCTAAATGGTACGACCCGCCGAGTGGAGGCTGATCTAATGCTCTGCGGGGGGGAACCACAGAGTTACCCCCAGGGGGGCCGGAGGGAGGATTTAGTTCAGATACAGTATCCGATGGATGGAACAAGCGCATTGTAACGGGGAATGTAGGTCACAATGCTTTTAGGCCAGAGAAGCGTTCTGAATGTTCCACGCGAGCAAATGAAAATGTGTTCCAATTCACACCACAAAGGGTTAGGATCTAACTCTCCATGGGGAAGGATATGCGCCGGGACCGACTCACGCCGTTAAATGGAATCTAATGTGGAGCATAGTGCAGGCCTGTGATCTAAGCGCCTTAGAAGTCCATTAAGAGTGTTGAGCATCACATACTTTAGCATGACGGATGAAAAAGTGGATTTGAATGCCGTTTCGGTGGGGAAAACATCAACGTTAATGTGTTTCGGGGGTAAAATGGTATTTCTATATCGCTTAACCCCTTCCTCCCCCCTCCCCGCTCTGTCTCTGAGTAGTTTGAAGCCTGTTAAGTGATCCAAACAGTTTTCCACTGTGTGTGTGTGTGTGTGTGTGTGTGTCATATATGAGAGTACTGTGACATCATTCTGCCAATAGCAGACACACAGAAAAATACACTGTACTGCCGCTCAAACACATCCTCACACACACTCAAACACACCCTCACACATAAAATCCTCACTCTCCCTCATACACACACACCCTCACACATAAATATCCTCTTTTACACTCCCTCACACACATTAAACACTCACACACACACCCACACACACACCACGACAGGCAATTTCCCCTCATTTGGAGGCAGCTGACCTGTGTGTGGTTCTCCTTTAGTCGGAGAGATGGACACAGTAACAGGTGCTTCCCTCATCATCCAGGGCCGTAGTCTGCTCAGACCAATATCCTGGCCCCTGAGGGCCTCTCCGGCCTGGCCAGGGCCACGCTGCACACGTCACCAACCAACCAAATGGCCTTCACACAACCACCCTTTCATCTGTCATGCTAAAGTAAATGAGGTATTATGACCAAGCGGTCTGAGGTAACAAAAATGTACTGATGTTTGACAGACATTTTGCTTCACTGGGAAACTGTTGCCGGAAAGAAATTATAATACTATTGTGTTACAGATGATGTTGGAATAACATTTGGTTGATAATCCTGTTGGGATTTTCCCCCTGTCCAATTTCAGTCAACCTCTATGATTAATTAAAATCTGTTTATGTGTTTACAGAGCTAATCTCAGTATGTCACACATACGACTCGTCTGTCTGCCAGATGGTCAAATCAAATACTCTGATACTGATGATGGCTTCCACTATGTTTCCACATTCAGCTGTCCATTACTGTATTACTGTACAGAGTCAAATCCTGTCATATCCTCTCTGAGCAGTTGTGTGTGTGTGTACGTGTTGTATGTGTGTGTGTGTGTGTGTGTGTGTGGCATGTGTGTGGTAAGGTGTGTGTGTGGTGTGTGTGTGGTGATGTATGTGTGTGTGGTGGTGTATGTGTGTGTGTGGTCGGGTGTGTGTGGTGGTGTGTGTGTGTGTGTGGTGGTGGTGTGTGTGTGTGGTGATGTATGTGTGTGTGTGTGGTGATGTATGTGTGTGTGTGTGTGTGTGTGTGTGTGTGGTGATGTATGTATGTGTGTGTGTGTGTGTGTGTGTGTGTGTGTGTGGTGTGTGTGTGTGTGTATGTGTGTGTGTGTGGTGATGTATGTATGTGTGTGTGTGGTGGTGTGTGTGTGTGTGTATGTGTGTGTGTGTGGTGATGTATGTGTGTGTGTGTGTGTGTGTGTGGTGTGTGTGTGTGTGTGGTGATGTATGTATGTGTGTGTGTGTGTGTGTGTGTGTGTGTGTGTGTGTGTGTGTGTGTGTGTGTGTGTGTGTGTATGTGTGTGTGTGTGTGTGTGTGTGTGTGTGTGTGTGTGTGTGGTGGTGTGTATCCACGTCCAGGCTGAGTGTTGTGTCAACAGAAGGGTTGATCCCAGTGTTCCCTGGAGGTTTACATGACAGATGAACAGGAGGGAATGCGTGATGGTGATGGACAGTATCTGAACATGTCCTACACACACTTCAACCATGGGAAGGTGCCGGCAATCCCACGCCAACATACACACACAGTACACACACACACACACACACACACACACACACACACACACACACACACACACACACACACACACACACCACACACACTACAGAGAACACACACACACAGTACACACACACACACACACAGTACAGTACAGAGAACACACACACACAGTACACACACACACACACACACACACTACAGAGAACACGCACACACAGTACACACACACACACACACAGTACAGTACAGAGAGCATACACACACAGTACACACACACACAGTACAGAGAGCACACACACACAGTACAGAGAGCACACACACACACAGTACACACACACACACACACACAGGACATACACACACACACAGAGTACAGAAAACACACACACACAGTACAGAGAACACACACACAGTACAGAGAACACACACACACACAGGACACACACACACACAGATGTCTCAAAATCACACATACACAAAGCCTTGTATGAACACGCAGTCGTCTTTTCCACCTGAGAACAAAGAAGAGACTCCAGAAGCTCTCTGATGAAAAATGTAACTCTGTCATAATCCGCTTGGTTATAATCTGGGATTGAGGATGACTGCGGGGGTCAGAAGTTTACACATTATAAAGTCATCCATGAACATGTGGCGGTCCTGCTGAATAGAGTTTGACACATAGCATATGTGTGTGTGTGTTTATTTTGTGTTGTGTGTGTGCTTCTTTGTGGTAGGGGGAGACTAACTCTCTGAATGAAGAGAGAGAGAGATAGAGATAGAGAGAGAGAGAGAGAGAGAGAGAGAGAGAGAGAGAGAGAGAGAGACGAAGAGAAAGAGAGCTAAAGATGAAGAGATGAGGGAGAGTGAGTTTCCACATGCTGAATGTGTGGAGTTAATTGCTCTTTGGTACCCTTTACTCTGCATCTCCTCTGTGGGCTGCCGTTCAACAGGGCCTCTGCTCCATTCATCTGAGAAGGTGAGCACGCCGACCTGGAGAAGTTCCCTCCCCTGACGGCCTCTCTGCTCGGTCTTATCGTCCCGGGAAAGGCAGCACGCTGTGGGTGCGTGTCTCCAACACCGTGGCCCTTGTCTCCGCGCCCCCAGGACTGTTTCTCCCCCCCCAATCCTCCATCGTTCCCCAGGCCTCCATACCCCCCCCTCCATACCCCTCCCCAGGCCTCTCCTCCAGTTCTCCATCTCCCTTCAGGCCTTCCCCCTAGGCCTCCCTGTCCCCCCTCCCCTCCAGGCATCCCTCCCCCCCAGGCCTCCCTGTCCCCCCCAGGCCTCCCCGCCACCCCCCTCCCAGGTCCTGGATGAACATAATGAAGCAGAGGAAGCAGAAGCGCTCTGGGAGCGAAGCGGGAATCTAATCATGAGAGACTCAGACAACACTGTCCGGGTTCTGGTCTCAGAAGGAGAGAATCGCTGCCGCCTCACGAGGGTGATTATCCTAGCCTTCCTGTCAGTCTGACCAACAGACTGTGGGAAACCCACTCTCCACATCCACAACAATATGGCAGCGCAGATACAATTATCAGGCTCAAGTGATGTTGAGCGCTGGAGTGAATTTAATTTCCCCTATTACTTTGCAGTAAACGCTTAAGTTGTTGGGTGAGAGTTTGCGCCACTGAAATGGAGCAGAGACTGATGATGATGTCTCTTGTTGTGTCCGTCAAAGAAGCTGGGAGAACGTTAAAAAAATGACGACAAACGTTACCAGATGTTAAAGGTCCGAGCAGACCTCTTGTGAAATATTTGCTGTAATTGTGGGAAAAGTTTGCAGAGATAAAAAGGCGTAACTTTGCACAATATTATTCTTGGCAGATTGAGAAGAGGGCGAGGGGGAGGGGGAACGAAGCCAGGTTTGAGAGAAGGAGATTTGCCATTTGGCGGAAAAACAAAAATCAAAAATGACTGAAGCTATTCTTATCATTCGAAACACCCAGCGCCTTAAGGCATTTCACACAACAATCACTTGTGACGTTATAAAAACGTCGTTTCAACGTTTACGTTTTGGTATTCAAGCCTTTGGTGGAGTTTGACTCTGAAAAACGTCTGCATGCTCTAAGCAAGAGTCAGGTTTCATGTTGTCTAATAGACTGGTGGAGCTGAGCAGACTGGTGGAGCTGAGCAGACTGGTGGAGCTGAGCAGACTGGTGGAGCTGAGCAGACTGGTGGAGCTAAACAGACTGGTGGAGCTGAGCAGACTGGTGGAGCTGAGCAGACTGGTGGAGCTGAGCAGACTGGTGGAGCTGAGCAGACTGGTGGAGGAGAGCAGACTGGTGGAGCTGAGCAGACTGGTGGAGCTGAGCAGACTGGTGGAAGAGAGCAGACTGATGGAGCAGAGCAGACTGGTGGAGCAGAGCAGACTGGTGGAGCTGAGCAGACTGGTGGAGCTGAGCAGACTGGTGGAGCTGAGCAGACTGGTGGAGCTAAACAGACTGGTGGAGCTGAGCAGACTGGTGGAGCTGAGCAGACTGGTGGAGCTGAGCAGACTGGTGGAGCTAAACAGACTGGTGGAGCTGAGCAGACTGGTGGAGCTGAGCAGACTGGTGGAGCTGAGCAGACTGGTGGAGCTAAACAGACTGGTGGAGCTGAGCAGACTGGTGGAGGAGAGCAGACTGGTGGAGCTGAGCAGACTGGTGGAAGAGAGCAGACTGATGGAGCAGAGCAGACTGGTGGAGCTGAGCAGACTGGTGGAGCTGAGCAGACTGGTGGAGCTGAGCAGACTGGTGGAGCTGAGCAGACTGATGGAGCAGAGCAGACTGGTGGAGCTGAGCAGACTGGTGGAGCTGAGCAGACTGATGGAGCAGAGCAGACTGGTGGAGCTGAGCAGACTGGTGGAAGAGAGCAGACTGATAAAGCAGAGCAGACTGGTGGAGCAGAGCAGACTGGTGGAGCTGAGCAGACTGATGGAGCTGAGCAGACTGATGGAGCTGAGCAGACTGGTGGAGCTGAGCAGACTGGTGGAGCTGAGCAGACTGATGGAGCAGAGCAGACTGGTGGAAGAGAGTAGACTCATGGAGCTGAGCAGACTGATGGAGCTGAGCAGACTGGTGGAGCTGAGCAGACTGGTGGAGCTGAGCAGACTGGTGGAGCTGAGCAGACTGGTGGAGGAGAGCAGACTGATGGAGCTGACAGACTGGTGGAGCTGACAGACTGATGGAGCTGACAGACTGGTGGAGCTAAACAGACTGGTGGAGCTGACAGACTGGTGGAGCTAAACAGACTGGTGGAGCTGAGCAGACTGGTGGAGGAGAGCAGACTGATGGAGCTGACAGACTGGTGGAGCTGACAGACTGATGGAGCTGACAGACTGATAGAGCTGAGCAGACTGATGGAGCAGAGCAGACTGGTGGAAGAGAGCAGACTGATGGAGCTGAGCAGACTGGTGGAGCTGACAGACTGATGGAGCTAAACAGACTGGTGGAGCTGACAGAACTCTGTCACGGTCTTCAGGCTTGGGGAAACGGCCGTCGGTTCCCCGAGGGTTCCTCTCACGCTCCTGGCAGAACCATTTTACACTTTACAGTCCAAATGATATTTCTGATTGGACGTACTTTCAAAAATGCAAGAAAAACAAAACAAGGCCAATTAGAAAATGAATTCCTGCCGTATATTTACCCAGCTGCTGGTATGGGAACCCTGCCAGACCATCGCCGGTGAACCATTTAGAGGTTTTTATAAGTCAGGGAAGGTTTAGAGAGACTGGAGCCTCTACTGGCCTGTCGTTATTCCTGCTGTCTCTCAGAGAGACAGAGGGAGCACAGGGCAGGGTGGACAACATGGACAACATGCACCTTTCAGCGTAATCCACACTAATCCACCATACGGCCGGCCTGTCCACCTCTAAAGAAACAACCCATAATCCCGGTAGGTCACTTCCTGTGTCCTCTGTTGCCCAATCACCTCTTATCTAAGAGAAAATCAGCATGTTACTGGATTAAAGAGGGCAGTCACGCCAAGCTGCGTCATCTAAAAAAAAAGAAGAAAGCCCTTGAAAGATTAATGTCGGTGTTGTGGGGGTGATGATATGATGTGATAAGGCTGCATAGTGTACAGAACAATGCCATGTAAAGATTAGCATCATGAATACGACGCTCTCTACACCCTGTCTGTCTGCAACCCCGGTTTGAAGCCAGAGATAAGCCCCAGAGGAGGAATCATTCATCTGACGTCCACAATACTTCAAGGTTGAGCGTTTAGACGGCTTTGGAAATTCCTACAAAGTACAGCGAGAAACCAAACAATAAATGGACAACGAAGGTGAACAGGTTTGACCTTATTAAGCAACAGGACCATGATTAAAGGCAGACCTGGCCTGTCAGCATTAGACTGAGACGACTTCTGAATGACAAACACTCTCCAGATGTCAGTATTCACATTAAACCCTTAACATTCTAGGTATGCTGCTGTTTCCATGGTAAACCAGTTTCCAGGGTACAACTGTTTCTATGGTAAACCAGTTTCCATGGTACAACTGTTTCCATGGTAAACCAGTTTCCATGGTACAACTGTTTCTACAGTTCACTTGCCCCTGCTGACTGGGAAAGCAAGAGAAAGGCAAGATGGAGAACAGGTTTCCATAGTTTTGGGGCAGAACCTTAAGGTAAGGCCGCCACAACGCCCAGCGAGCTGGCCGCTTCACAGAACAATCCACAGGGTTTCCTCCTGAAGCGCACAGGGGGGGAGGATCTAGTTCACTTCCTGTTCAGCGGGGGGCAGACAGGAAACACACTTCCTGCTTTCCCAAGGTATATTCTGCTATTTTCCTTCTGGTTTTGAGGTCCAAAGATGAAATCTAAGATGTGAAGTGTGTTTGACTAGCTGGTATTTTCAAGGTTGTGAAGAGGAGGTACTGAAAGGAACTGTTGTTTGACTCTCAAACTGACATTAGTTCAAGACATACAAACCTGTCTAGGTCTAGGATATGTTGGACTCCAAACGATTTATAATTGGATTACATTCATAATATAAACTCATTATTTCCTATGCTTCCTTTTAGCATGCTAGTAATTACTCTGCTCTAAGCACTTAGTGAAGAGCTGGCCTCTGTCCAGCCTGGTTCAGGGCCTCAGCAAACTCGTACTGTACTCAGAGTTTTCTATTAACAAAACCAGATGACTAATCTCCATCATATCTGTTCAGTCCTTCCATGACCTAATCATCGCATTTCTCGTTCCTTACAGCGACCTCAGGGAGAAACAGCAGACAGAAACTCATCAGAATCGTCGAGCGTGTAAAATAAGGCCATTCAAACCCAGCGGAGACTAAATTAATTATAAATCATTAACACAAATGTGGTACAGCGCTCATAAAATATACACAGCTTTGTGTTGCAGGATGAAGTTACACAGGGAACATCACTTTATGCAGAGAGGTTAACACTAGTCTCACACTGCAGACCTGCAGGGCTGTCGGCTGCAGACAGACCAGACCTGCAGCTTTGACGGCTGCAGACAGACCTGACCTGCAGGGCTGATGGCTGCAGACAGACCAGACCTGCAGGGCTGACGGCTGGAGACAGACCAGACCTGCAGCTTTGACGGCTGCTGACAGACCAGACCTGCAGGGCTGACGGCTGCAGACAGACCAGACCTGCAGCTTTGACGGCTGCAGACAGACCAGACCTGCAGGGCTGACGGCTGCAGACAGACCAGACCTGCAGGGCTGACGGCTGCAGACAGACCAGACCTGCAGCTATGACGGCTGCAGACAGACCAGACCTGCAGAGCTGATGGCTGCAGACAGACCAGACCTGCAGGGCTGACGGCTGCAGACAGACCAGACCTGCAGGGCTGACGGCTGCAGACAGACCAGACCTGCAGGGCTGACGGCTGCAGACAGACCAGACCTGCAGCTATGACGGCTGCAGACAGACCAGACCTGCAGGGCTGATGGCTGCAGACAGACCAGACCTGCAGCTCTGATGGCTGCAGACAGACCAGACCTGCAGCTCTGATGGCTGCAGACAGACCAGACCTGCAGCTCTGATGGCTGCAGACAGACCTGACCTGCAGCTCTGATGGAGCTCGAGTCTGCACAGGCTAGAGGTCCTTAAATGAGCAGTCACTCTGTCACTGCAGTGCTGCTACCCTTTCACAGGCATCACAAGTCACAACAAAGTGTTTACACCATTGAGTGAGAGAGAGGACAGGAGTGGAGAGAGAGAGAGAGAGAGAGAGAGAGAGAGAGAGAGGGAGAGAGAGAGAGAGAGAGAGGGAAAGGAGAGAGGAGAAAAGAGAGAGAGAGAGAGAGAGAGAGAGAGAGAAAGGAAATGGGAGAGAGAATGTGAGGAGAGAGAAAGAGAGGAAGAGGGAGAGAGAGAGAAAGAGAGAGAGTAGAGAGAGAGAGCAGGAGAGAAAAATAGGAACGAAGAGGATTAGAGTGAAAGAGGGAGAGAGTGAAAGAGGGAGCGGTTCCCTTGTGTGCTGCGCTGTGTGTTCTCCCAGCCCAGCAGCAGAGCTGGCAGAGTCTGCTGGGAGTTTGACGGTGACATTTAACTGAGGTGAGAGCTCAGCACCAACTGAACATCCGTCTGAACTGTGCTTCAACACAGTCACACAGAGGTGTGTGAGTGTGTGTGTGTGTGTGTGTGTGTGTGTGTGTGTGTGTGTGTGTGTGTGTGTGTGTGAGTGTGTGTGTATGTGTGTGTAGGTGTATGTGAGTGGATGTGAGTGTGTGTGGATGTGTGAGTGTATGTGAGTGTATGTGTGTGTGTGTGTGAGTGTGTGTGTGTGTGAGTGTATGTGAGTGTGTGAGTGTTTGTGTGCGTGTGTGTAGGTGTATGTGAGTGGATGTGAGTGTGTGTGGATGTGTGAGTGTATGTGAGTGTATGTGTGTGTGTGTGTGAGTGTGTGTGTGTGTGAGTGTATGTGAGTGTATGTGTGTGTGTGTGTGAGTGTGTGTGTGTGTGAGTGTATGTGAGTGTGTGAGTGTTTGTGTGCGTGCGTGCAAAGTTCTTCTAGTTCTACTACTGCTTGTGTGCAGCAGCTGTTGTGGTTTGGCTGATCAGAATCAGGTTCTACAGAAGCCCTGACAACCACATGTTCATTTCAACCAGGAGTGTTGGAGGAGGAGAAGGGGGGGAAAACTTCTGGAACAATCAGGACAGTGGGCCCTGATGACCAGGGTTGTGAAGAGCTCTGCTCCACCATCATCCCTCCCATCATCCCTCCCATCATCCCTCCTACCTGTCTGCTGAGGGCGGCCGGCCGTTACGAGCCTTGCTGCCTTGGGTGTAGGAGGAGTCTGAGTAGTGATGTTGGTGGAGGGGGTGGAGCTCCCCCCGGGGGGGGCTGTGAGGCCCGCTGTACCCCCCGTCCAGGGACGTGTCCAGGGGGCCGATGCCGGCGTACGGGTGCTCCTCATCGGGGCCGGGAGACCGAGACACGTCCAGGATCTCGGCGTAGTCTCTCTCCCTCGCCTGGCGCTCTCGTAACTCCCGGGTCTTGGCCTGGATCCTAGACCAGGAGGGGAGGAGGGGTTATCACCAGCGAACAGTACAAAAGGGTTTTCCAGGGAGTCATCTGGACACCGTTTTAAAAATCAAGATGTTCCCAACCTATACGGGCGTCATCCTCAATTACTAGTAAATTCGTTTTTATCGTCATTGTACAACGAAATTGCTAGTGACTTTCTAGTGCCATTTCTTGTGATTGTGACTGGGTTTCAGGGGGGGTTTACGAACACGAACTCTTAAGGTTTATACACGGCAACATAAAAAAAAAAACTTGAACGTTTTTGCGGATTCGCTTGAGTAGGTTTTACCGCGCGTTAACTACGGGAGTCCCTCGAACGATCGCGTCGTAAAAACCTCATCATGTCCCTCTCTGCCTGAGCAGGGGTCCCGCTCATTAAACACAACTGTTAGAGGTGACACATGTTCGTGTGAAAAGGACCCAGTCAGCTATTAAAGCCCCCAAAAACATTCCAGCTAAAAGCTTTTCAGTAAACACACCCACGTTGTCCCAGTCCGACGCATCACAACAACCCAGAAGCCTTTGGCGTGGCGTTCTGAGAGTGGCTACACTAACAACCCTCCCACCCACCCGCCCTCCGTCCCTCCGTCCGTCTCTCCGGGGGCTATTACGCGACAAGCGCTCAGGGAGGCCATTTTACAGTAAGGAGTACATCAACGAGCCTGTAATTAGAACTCTGATAATTATCAGGCCTTTTCAACCGCCAATTATCATCCAGTCACTTTTCTGCAGACCTCTAATGTGTGGGGAGGAGAGAGCGAGAGAGCGAGGGAGAGCGGGACAGACGACTCTGCCTGGCCTTGCGCTCGAGAGTACGGAAATGAGCAAAAACTGCCGCCTAAAGAAATAGCATTTCAAGAAAAAAAAATATATATATATATTTATGGATGGGAATATTTTTCTGAAAATGGGGCAACTGTACTATACTGATGAGTTTGGGTGAAGGAAAGTTCAATTTTTTTTACGAAGATAAGTGACTGAAGAACAAGGATAAACAAACTGCTCCTCTAAACTCCTTTGTTCTGGAACGAGGTTCTTTTTTGGAGGAAATTCAACTCAGCACAGCCCCTGAGTGTTTGCTGACCGACCCAGAGAGCTACTCCTGAAAACACACTCAGCAGTTAACGAACAAAGCAGTGAGGTAGCACCTCTCTGGAGAGTAGTATCTGTCAAACCATGGAAAAATAAAATCACCCTCTCTAGTCTAAAGCGTGGGGGCTTGCTGATTGGCTACGCTCACCGCCTAAACTGATAAGATAACGGGAGACATACCGATCATGACCCCTGTGTTCCCCTTACAAAAGCATTTCCATTGCTTTCAACTTGTTGTTTTCAAATGACCAAGCATTGGACTGTGGCTAAAGTGTGTTCGATATCGTGTTTACCAAAGTCAAACCCCTCGACAGGATCAAGAGGACAAACTGCTGTCCAATGGTTCTACTGTGTTCCAGTCGGACAAGAGGCTGAACCCGTTGCCTTGGAAACCAGAACAGAAGACGCACAACAAGCCAGTAGACATTTTTTAAATCCTCTTTTTAATAATGATCATCTAAGGGAATCTTTTTTTTCTGGCTATGCAGCTTCCATATTCTGAGGTGAATTAATAAAGAACATGGCTGCTTGTCTCAGTTCATGAGCATGAAGCCTGACTGAAGGAGAAGTCAGCCATGCCAGCTAGGAGTCTCGGTCCCCTCCAGGCAGGAAGGAGGCCCTTGGCCAACACACAGTCCCTTAGGCCCCTCCGAGGAAACGCTTGTTTGTCTTCTAAATGATTAGCCTTGATGACAGATGGAAATATCTCTGCTTGACAGGGGAGGACAGGGCCAGAGAGAGAGAGACTGAAGGAGAGAGACTGAGGGGGGGAGAGAGAGTGAGGGAGAGAGAGAAACTGAGGGAGAGAGACTGAAGGAGAGAGACTGAGGGGGGGAGAGAGAGTGAGGGAGAGAGAGAAACTGAGGGAGAGAGAGAAACTGAGGGAGAGAGACTGAGGGGGGGTAAGAGAGTGAGGGAGAGAGAGAGACTGAGGGAGAGAGACTGAGGGGGGAAAGAGAGTGAGGGAGAGAGAGACTGAGGGAGAGAGACTGAGGGGGGAAAGAGAGTGAGGGAGAGAGAGAGACTGAGGGAGAGAGACTGAGGGGGGAAAGAGAGTGAGGGAGAGAGAGACTGAGAGAGAGAGACTGAGAGACTGAGATAAACTGAGAGAGAGAGACTGAGGGAGAGAGAGAGACTGAGGGAGAGAGACTGAGGGAGAGAGACTGAGGGGGGAAAGAGAGTGAGGGAGAGAGAGAGACTGAGGGAGAGAGACTGAGAGACTGAGATAAACTGAGAGAGAGAGACTGAGGGAGAGAGAGAGACTGGGGGAGAGAGACTGAGGGAGAGAGACTGAGGGGGGAAAGAGAGTGAGGGAGAGAGAGAGACTGAGGGAGAGAGACTGAGAGACTGAGATAAACTGAGAGAGAGAGACTGAGGGAGAGAGAGAGACTGAGAAAGAGAGAGACTGAAGGGGGGAGAGAGAGACTGAGGGAGAGAGAGAGACTGAGGAAGAGAGAGAGGGGGGGAGGGAGAACAGAGAAGCAAACGGAATGAAAGAAGTACAAGGCAACCAGGGAAGGAGGATAAGGAGGGAGGAGGATGAAGAGGAGAAGAGTAGGAGGAGGCAGGAGGTTAGGATACCGGAAGAGGAGGAGGAGAGGTGGAGGAGGGAGGAGATGAGGGGGGGGAGAAGGGGGAGGACGCAGGAAGGAGCAGGCGTTCTGGACAGGAGAAGGAGGACGAGGATGACAGCTGACCTTTCTCCAGCTGCCACACAGAACAATCCTCCATTACCACCTATTGTATCCATTGTGAGGCGAGTCCTTAGGCACCAACAGGCTCCCGAGTGATAAAACACGCTGAGAGACAGGAAGAACCAGGGGAAAGTGCTACCAAGGTTCTCCCATACAAACCCCACATCTGGTACATGTCCACAGCCAGACAGATGATGAATCACCTCACAGACAGACGGAAAGGTTAACGTTTTCAAATCAGACTGCAGCCTTTAACGTCCTCGGTAACGTTAAGTGTATTAATGAGGGTTAGAGCGTGTGTGTATAAACAGACTGGATCTTAACACTGGGTTACCTCGCTCGGTGATGTCATCTCGTCACAGAACGAACCCTGGCTAAACCCCGGCTGCTACCTTTCAAAACATCGCCCAAGAAAAACATCTCAACTCGCTATTCTGCTTCATGGAGCTCCTAAGGTCCTCATTCCTAAGGTCCTCATTCCTAAGGTCCTCATTCCTAAGGTCTTTATTCCTAAGGTCCTCATTACCAAGGTCCTCATTCCTAAGGTCCTCATTTCTAAGGTCCTCTTTCCTAAGGTCCTCATTCCTAAGGTTCTCATTACCAAGGTCCTCATTCCTAAGGTCCTCATTCATAAGGTCCTCATTACCAAGGTCCTCATTCCTAAGGTCCTCATTCATAAGGTCCTCATTTCTAAGGTCCTAATTTCTAAGGTCCTCATTACCAAGGTCCTCATTTCTAAGGTCCTCATTTCTAAGGTCCTCATTCCTAAGGTCCTCATTCATAAGGTCCTCATTTCTAAGGTCCTCATTACCAAGGTCCTCATTCCTAAGGTCCTCATTACCAAGGTCCTCATTCCTAAGGTCCTCATTCCTAAGGTTCTTATTTCTGGCTTTTGTCTGGAGAAATTTCCCCTGCAGAGTCAATCAAGCAGTTAGAATAACTCCAGCCTCGGGCTGACCAATCGATGAGCAGGTTTGTCTGAGGAATTTGAATTCCAGCTAATCTAGAGGAGGTGGATGGTGTGTCTTGACAGAGGAGACATTGATTAAGACGAGGGTGGCGCAACCTTAACCTCCCATTGGAGGACGTGCACACGCACGCACAGGCGCACACACATACACACACGTACAGACACACACACGCAAACACACATGCACGCACACACAGACACACAAGCCCACGCAAGTGCCCACGCACATGAGCGCACACGCACGCACACACTCTGTCTAACCGCATTACCGCCATCGCTGAGCTGAGCATTGATTACAGCCTATCTTCCTCACACAGGTTTTCGACGCCTCACAGTCGACAGCTGAGGAACATTGTCGCTTTGCTTCCAGAAATCGTGTTTCCAGAAAACACACACTAATCTTTCAGAAAGGAAAATCAACTTCCCTTTGTGACAAAACTCCTGGACGAAGTTTCTCACCTCTGAGCTGATTGGATGTGAACACGACGGAGGCAGCTCATTGGCCGAGATATTACTAAGACACCACAGACTCCTGATCCTGTGTGAATAATCTCCCAGGTAACAGAGGCTCTGAACTTTCCAGATGTAATCCTATCTCACGTCCATTAACTGACGAGCAGGCAGACTGCCACTGATAACTCTCATCCCAAAAGACTGTGAGGAAAGGAACTCATTAAATCTGGGCTTGTAATGTCTGTGGCATTTAACAAACAGGTGGCTAAATGAGTGGCACATCATTATGTTTTCCAGCGACCGGGCTAGACGGGGGGTGGACATGTGTCCCCTGGTGAGTGGGACTGAATGAGACTCTGCCTGGATGCTGTCATGATCTGGTTGTTGAATCTCTTCCAATTTCCAGCCGTCTCTACAGACTTCATGATCTTGGTGTTGTACTCCTTAATTCAAATTCAGATTCAGAATATTTTATTGATCCTGGGGGAAACTCCTTCGCAGCAACAGGCACACAGTCTCGCAAAAGCACACAGGGGTAAGGGTGTGAGGTAAAAGATTAGAAAAGAGTACACAGGGATAAGGGTGTGAGGTAAAAGATTAGAAAAGAGTACACAGGGATAAGGGTGTGAGGTAAAAGATTAGAAAAGAGTACACAGGGATAAGGGTGTGAGGTAAAAGATTAGAAAAGAGTACACAGGGATAAGGGTGTGAGGTAAAAGATTAGAAAAGAGTACACAGGGATAAGGGTGTGAGGTAAAAGATTAGAAAAGAGTACACAGGGATAAGGGTGTGAGGTAAAAGATTAGAAAAGAGTACACAGGGATAAGGGTGTGAGGTAAAAGATTAGAAAAGAGCACAAGTTAGTGTGTAAAGTGTGTAACCAAAGTTCGCCTCTCCTCTAGTCATACCTCTCCTGCCTCAACTCCCAGCCTCCCTTCCCCACACCTCCCAGCCTCTCCTCCCCACACCTCCCAAGGCTCCCCACCCACACCTCCCAGCCTCCCCTCCCCACACCTCCCAGCCTCCCCTCCCCACACCTCCCAGCCTCCCCTCCCCACACCTCCCAGCCTCCCCTCCCTGGCCTCCCCCTCCCAGTCTCCCACCTCTCCTGCTCCATCTTCATCCTCAGGGTGTCCTCCTCAGAAGCCTGCGTCTCCTCTGGCCTCCACTTGCTGGAGCCCTTCCTCTCCATCTTGTCTCCTGGACGGTCGTCTTTGCGGTGTTTGCCGAACCTGGTGACGAAAAGGAGGTGAGAGTCGGTTCTGGCTGAGAGAATCGTAAACAGACAAGAGAGAAGTCTGCTGAACCTCCCTGGAGGAATCTTTCTTCAGAACCAGAGTTTGGGAGGGAGAGAGGGAGGGAGAGAGGGAGGGAAGGAGGCAGAGGAGCAGAGAGGGAGAGAGGGAGGGAAGGAGGCAGAGAAGCAGAGAGGGAGAGATAGGGAAGGAGGGAAGGAGAGAGGCAGATGGGGAGGGAGAAAGGGAAGGAGGGAGGGAGGCAGAGAGGGGGGGAATCAGAGAAGAAAGGATGAGAAGAGAGTGGGTGGGTGGGGGGGGGGGGGGGGGGGGGGGGGGGCTGACAAAGCCGAAAGAACAACAGAAACAAACAAACCGAGGCGAGTCAGATGAACTGAGGCTGTGAAGACAGGAACATAAGCAGAAGGAGAAGAACGATGAGATCAAAGGATGGAGGAGGGATTACTGCCTCTGGGGCGCTGTGGAGGCTGTGTGTGTGTGTGTATCTGGAGGGGTGGGTGTGTGTGTCTTTGTGGAGGGTGCGTGTGTGTGTGTGTGGTAGAGAGGGAGGGCCCCATTACTCCATTAATTTATCACCAAATGGCTCAAATGTAGCAGAACCCCCCGTTGGCCGTGCAGCGCTGGTGTTAATATGGAGAGCGGAGAACATCGATCAGCGGAGCAGAGGCAGACAGCTCCTCTCTGCACTCTGCTGCGCCTCCCATTACAGCCCGTCCAACACGGCCCTCAGTCACTGCCCAGGACACACGCACCAGGACTCAGGACAGCAAGGAGAACTTTTCTGGGGGGTGGGGGGGCAGGTGGGTGGGGGGGGGGGGCGCTGTTTATCACAACACAAGGGCATTGTGTGTCTTTAATATTCAGGGAGCATATGAGGACGCCTTATCTGGGAGTTAGGAAGAGCCGATAAGAGCAGGAGGCTGATAGGCAGAGGAGGGGAGGCTGCAGTGAGGCTGGCTGTGAGGCTGTTGTGAGGCTGTTGTGAGGCTGTTGTGAGGCTGCTGTGAGGTTGGCTGTGAGGCTGGCTGTGAGGCTGGCTGTGAGGCTGGCTGTGAGGCTGCTGTGATGCTGCTGTGAGGCTGCTGTGAGGTGGTGTGAGGCTGCTTTGAGGCTGCTGTGAGGCTGCTGTGAAGCTGCTGTGAGGCTGGCGTGAGGCTGTTGTGAGGCTGCTGTGAGGCTGCAGTGAAGCTGCACCCTCCACTGTCCCCCCCACCTTTCACCCACCCTCCACTGTCACCCCCCCACCTTCACCCACCCTCCACTGTCACCCCCCCACCTTTCACCCACCCTCCACTGTCACCCCCCCACCTTCACCCACTCTCCACTGTCACCCCCCCACTTTCACCCACCCTCCACTGTCCCCCCCCACCTTTCACCCACCCTCCACTGTCACCCCCCCCACTTTCACCCACCCTCCACTGTCCCCCCCCACCTTCACCCACCCTCCACTGTCCCCCCCCACCTTTCACCCACCCTCCACTGTCACCCCCCCACTTTCACCCACCCTCCACTGTCACCCCCCACCTTCACCCACCCTCCACTGTCACCCCCACCTTTCACCTACCCCTACCCTCCACCTGTCACCTCCACCACCCTCCGTCTATCTCCTCCACCTTCCAGCCTCAACCCCCCGTCCCCCCCCCCCCCGTCCCCGCCCCCTCTTCAACAACGGGGCCAGGGGGTTCTATTTGAAGTAGCCTGACGCTAACGAGGCTCTGATTGGCTGCGGTAATGACGAGCGACATGAGAGGGGTCAGCTGTCAGGGGTCTCTGTTGATTACACGCTCCCGTGTGTTTTCACACACACACACACACACACACGTTCTCTTAGCACCTCCACCACATGCTCAACTGAGCGCACACAAAATACCCACATGCACGCGCGCACACACACACACACTCACACACTGCAGAACCAAATCAATCAGATCTTCGCGGCAGTACAGCAGCTCTCCACATACTGAGATACTTCCCGGAGGTCCTTCAGAAAGGTTGCCATAGCGATGGCAGTAAACCTTCCAGAACATCTCTCCCTGATGTTGTGACCAGAGGAGGGGAGGAAGAGGAGGATGAGGAGGAGGGGGAGGGGGAGGACAAGGAGAACAAGGAGGAGATCTCCCCCACTCCTACCGTACCAGAGGACCAGAACAAACTTCTTACCTAAACATTTCCCCTAGTCCCTTCAGCATGCCCTTCTTGGCTTTTGTCTTCTCTTTCTCCCTCTCTTTCTCCCTCTCTTTCTCCTTCTCTTTCTCCTTCTCTTTGTCCTTGTCTTTGTCCCTCTCTTTCTTCTTCTCCTTCCCTCCCTTCTCCTTCTTCTTGTCGTCTTTGGTGCGGTTGCTCCCGTTGACCAGCGGTCTGTCGAGGTTGGGGAGCGGGGTCAGATCTGCCACGGTCGACACCGAGTCCCTCCCTGACCGGGAACTCTCCTCCATGTCTTCCTCCACTGGAGACGAGGGGGGGGAGGGAGAGGGGAGGGAGGGGGGGAGGGGGGAGGGAGGGAGGGAGGGAGGGAGGGAGAGAGAGGGGAGGGGGGGAGGGAGAAAGAGAGAGGGGGGGGATGGGGAGAGGGAGAGGGGAGGGGAGAAAGAGAGAGGGGGAGATAGAGAGAGGGGGGAGATAGGGGGAGAGAGCGGGGAGAGAGGGGGAGAGACAGAAGGGAGGGAAAGAGAGGTGGGGGGGAGAGAGAGAAGGGAGGAGAGAGAAGGGAGGAGAGAAGGGGGAGGGGAGGGACAAGAGAGAGGTGGGAGACAGACGGGAGGAGAGCAAGCGGAGGGGAGAGACAGGGAGTATAGCAAGAGAACGAGAGAGAGAAGCAGTGAGAAAGAGAGAGAGATGTATTTTATTAATCAGGTGCTTTAACCCAAAGCAAGGCAACCTCTCTCTCACTCGCTCTTCCACTACCGGATCCACCCATCCCATAATATCCACTCACGTGTCTCCATGCCCTCGTCCTCCTCCTCGGGGGGAGCAGGGCGGTCATATGACTTGTCGATGGCCGCCCGGAAGCTCTCGTTGCAGCCCCGGCCCCTGATGATGCGGGGGCGGGGCCGGTGGAAGGGCAGATCTCCGTTGAGGGTCACCTCAGCCACGGCGGTCTGGAGGCTCTCCAGGGAGCTGGACTTCTTCAGGCCCAGAGACGGGCCCACATCCCGGGTCGAGGAGCCTGGGGGAGGCAGGGGGCACATGGGTCACTCAACTTCATAAAAACTCACTCAAAGACTCCTTCACAGACTCCTTCACAGACTCCTTCACAGACTCCTTCACAGACTCCTTCACAGACTCATTCACAGACTCCTTCACAGACTCCTTCACAGACTCATTCACAGACTCGTTCATAAATTCATTCACAGAATCAATCAAAGACTCATGTAAAGACTCATTTAAAGACTCATGTAAAGACTCATTTAAAGACTCCTTTAAAGATTCATTAAAATAGAGTCAGAGAGAGAGAGAGAGAGAGAGAGAGAGAGAGAGAGAGAGCCTGCCAAGCTGTCTAGAACCTGAGTGGTTCTTCCACTGTCTGTGTGCCTGCTCTGTTGACGAGGTGCTGAAGTGAAGACAGAGAAAGTGGAAAGGTAGGAAAAAGCGTGTGTAGGTGTGTGTGTGTGAGGGGAGGGATGATTGTGTGTATGGTTAGTATGTGTGTGTGGCTGGGTGTGTGCGCGTGGAGGAATGAGATTACCTTCAGCAGAACACCCACTACGATTCTAATTCTATAGGCACACTGTTCCAGAACCATGTCTACATACAGAATGTTTGTGTCTGCCGGAGTGTGTAGAAGAGTGAGTGAGTGTGTGTGTGAGTGTGTGTGTGTGAGTGAGTGTGTGTGTGTGTGTTGGGTAAATACAAGGCTGCAGCTCGAACGTGGGTGGCCAACGGGTGACTGAGTGATGAGAAGCGGAGTGAGAGGAGACGGCGAGGGAGGGAGGGAGGGAGGGAGGGAGGAGAGAGGGGAGGGAGGGAGGGAGGGATAAGAGAGAGAGGGAGGGAGGGATAAGAGAGAGAGGGAGGGAGGGGAGGGATGAGGGAGAGAGGGAGGGATGAGGGAGAGGGAGGGCAGGAAAGATGGAGGGAGGGATGAGGGAGGGAGGGAGGGATGGATAAGGGAGAGAGGGAGGGATAAGGGAGAAAGGGAGGGATGAGGGAGAGAGGGAGGGAGGGATAAGGGAGAGAGGGAGGGATGAGGGAGCGAGGGAGGGCAGGAGAGATGGAGGGAGGGATGATGGAGAGAGGGAGGGAGGGATGAAGAGAAAACAGGAACGAATGAGGAAGGGACGAAGAGAGAAGGGTGCAGAGAGCCTCAGCCTCCTTACCATCCGCCTGCCTCATCCCCTCAACATCTCATTTAAGGCTGTTCATCTTGGCGGATGCGTCTCCCCTTCAGACAGCACTAGAGGAGCGCCTACCTAATCTGCTGTGCTGTGTTGATCCAGAGCAGCATCCTATTTAACCAGCAGATAAGCCTTCATGACAGGGACAGGACAAGCTGTGGAACACAGAACATCCATCTCCCTGTCAGAAGGTCAAGACCCTGATGACTGTCTGGATCACAACTCCCACCTGACCTAAAGGGCACATCTTAAGCTGTCACTGTACCTTTCCACAGGAAGATACTCTTTCTAAGTCTGGCTCACTGGTAATCACATGGTAATAATACCTCATTTTGCTCAACGCTTTCATCCAAAACTACTTACATTTTTAAGTACAGGGACATTCTCCCTGAGGCAAGTAGGGTGAAGCGCCTTGCCCAAGGACACAACATCACAGAGCCACAGCCGAGATTCGAACTCACAACCTTCCGATCACGCTTGAACCCGCTGAGCCGTCTGACATCCAATGTGTTTTTCCACAGACCCCCCTTTTCACAAGGACGTCCGAAAGAGGACTTTGAACACTGTGCGTCCTTTAGAACGGCACCTAAAGCAGCCTAAAAGCCCTTTAGGAAAAGGGGCCTCAGCGCAGCCTCCCTTTCCCTCGTGCTTCTGTTACAGCCATCACAACAGCGAGGCCTTGGACCACTCAGGAATGTCTCAGGACTCAGGGGACACATACAGAGGCTAACAGGGCCATATTGTCCCCCTTCCAGAACCCTCCCGCGTCCTCGGCAACCATCTGGCAACAGCCTGTGTCAACATCGGTCTCGGCCAATCACAGCGAAGCAAGGCCCGGACTAGGGTCTCCCAGTGCAGTTGCGTGTGTGTGTGTGTGTGTGTGGTGTTGGTTGGTTTCGGCGGGAGGCTGGTGTTTGGGGCCTGGGAAATGGAGCATGGCTCATTGCTACTTAGTTCAGAGCGGAATGGGAGGATTGAAATGGAACTGGAGAGCAGAGCGAAGCCGGAGGAGAGAAAATAAACGCGAGACGCTAAAGAAAATAGCCTGAAATCTATTAGCCAGGGACAACAGAGCCGTTGAGGGGAACTGAATAAGTGAGGTGTGATAGCAGGGATGGAGGGGGGGGGGGGGGAAACAAACGAGAGAACTCTGTATCGGTACATCGTTCGTATAGCGAGGCACCGTATACGTCGTATTCAGGACGATTTCCATAAACCGCTTTCTCTTGTGTGACAGACAAACGGGCGAAATTAATGAAGTCTAATTTCCTCGGCGCTGAAGGGAAGATTCTCCGCAAAACAAGAATATCTCGTTCTTCCTTTCAGACGCCCTGCCGCTGCACGCACGGCTGCGACCCGCGTCCCTACGAGGGAACGTTCGTGACGCGTGAAGTCTCATTCAAGCACGCCGCTTCACCGCGCTGCCACCAGATCCTCTCCATTCTTCTGCCCCCAGTAGCTGCTAGCGTCTCTGGGCTGAATCCCAGACTTCAGAGAGGAGCGGAGCTTCCATTCAGAGGTGGCAGTGAAAACACACCGTGCTGACAGTGACGGACGACTCCCTGTCAGTGAGTTAGCCCTCCGCCAAGGACAAAGGGATCTCTCTCCTGCTCCTGCTCCCTCTCTCCTTGTCTCTTTCTCTTTCAGAAAGGTATTTCCACCTCTCTCGCCCTCTCTCTCCCTCCCTCTCTATCTCTGTCTCTCCCTCCCTCTACCTCTCTCTCCCTTTCTCTCCCTCTCTCCCCCCTTCTCTCTCACTCTCTCCCTCTCTCTCTGTCCCTCCCTCCCTCTCTATCTCTGCCTCTCCCTCCCACTCCCCCCCCTCACTCCCTCCCTCTCTCCCCCCTCTCTATCTTTGTCTCTCCCTCCCTCTCCCCCCCAACCTCACTCCCTCCCTCTCTCCCCCCTCACTCCCTCCCTCTCTCCCCCTCTCTCCTCTTGGTCCTTTCACTCTCTCTCCTTCAGTCATCTCTTGCTAGCCTTCACACCGACGAAAACAATTAGCCGAGCTTCCGTGTCTGAAAAGGTACAGGAATGTAGGAATTCAAAACGGCACGTCCGCCCACACTCCGCCGAAAGGTCGTGACCTCCCAAAGTCTGAAGGTCTGACTCCATTCAACAGGAAGTGATGTTTACCTCGTCCGAGTCGCACACCTCCGCAGAGTCAGTGCGACGGAGTCATGTGACCTTCCAGCCCTTCTTAAAAGGTGCTCTAAAGTGCTGGACACCGGCTGCCATCTGACCTGCTCGAACCCTGACAAGCTGCTTTCGGCTGCTTCTCTTCCTGTGTGTGATGGAGCGATGCGTGTGTGTGTGTCTGTGTGTGTGTGTGTGTGTGTGTAGGTGAAGGACTGCACAGAGCGGGCAAAGAGAAGGAGGAGAGGAGAGAGAAGCGAGGAGAGAGTGCAAGTGCGTGTGTGTGTGTGCGGCGGCGCACGCGTGTGTGTGTGTTTCCACCGACGCCGCAGAAACCCACACCTCTACAGGTTCAACAGTGAATACCAGAGGTGAGCGGCCCATGTCTAGTCGATGTTGCACGTCCTTACCTGAGTGATTCTCTGTGCGTGGGAGAGGTTAATCTCGTCGGCTACTGTTAAAGAGGCAGACATGTGGTCTGGTTAGTGCTGGACATTCCTCATGCAGCATTCGGGCAACGTTAACTGGATGTCTCCACAGTGAGATCTCAACGGCAATCGGATGTCATGCAGGATTGTGGGAAATGGGAGTGTGTGGGGGGGGGGGGGGGGGGGGGAGGGAGGAGGGGGGGGGGGGCAGATCTGAGGACAGTAATCACAGACATTGTCATTCAGCACAGAGCACAAACAGCACTGCGGTAAAGTGGGAGAGGAGGATCATTACAGGGTTTGAAAGGGAGAGAGAGAGAGCGAGAGAGAGTGAGAGAAAGAGAGAGCGAGAGAGAGAGAGAGAGAGAGAGAGAGAGAGAGAGAGAGAGAGAGAGAGAGAGAGAGAGAGAGAAAAAAAAATGGGGGAGAGACACAGGAGAGTGAGTGACTTTGGGAAAGAGGCTGTCAGAGTGAGATCGACAGACACAGACAGACAGACAGAACAGCCAATGGCAGCAGGGTTCCAGGACAGCGGAAGGTTGTTGCCAGGGAACGATGAGGGCCGCATGCATCCTGGTCTCCACAGAGCAGGAAAAGGCCACGCCCCTGAGGTCACGCCCCTGAGGTCATGCCCCTGAGCAGGGTCAGGTCCGGGTCAGGTCAGGGTCAGATCAGGGTCAGGTCAGTACCTAGGTCCATGCTCTTGGACTTGCGGGTCTTGAGGACCTCCAGCTGACTGGCGTCTCCAAACTGCTTGGTGCGTTTCTCAGACATGCTCTGTCTGCCGAAGCCCTCCCTCTGAAAGGCACCGTCTGGGTCTGCATCATCTGGAGCCCCCGAACTGGGAGGAAGGTGGAGGGAGGGAGAGAGACAGAGCAGGGGAGGGAGAGGGAGGGGGAGGGAGGTAGAGAGGGCAGATATAAAGAAAGATTTGAAGGCAGATAGATGGAGAGGCAGAAATGAAAGATGGTGAGAGGGAGAGAGAAGAGAGAGAGAAGAGAGAGAGAAGAGAGAGAGAGGGGAGAGAGAGAGAGAGAGAGAGGGAGGGAGAGAGAGAGGAGGGAGAGAGAGAAGGGAGAGAGAAGAGAGAGAGAAGAGAGAGAGAAGAGAGAGAGGGGAGAGAGAGGGAGAGAGAGAAGGGAGAGAGAAGAGAGAGAGAAGAGAGAGAGAGGGGAGAGAGAGAGAGAGAGAGAGAGAGAGAGAGAGAGAGAGAGAGAGAGAGAGAGAGAGGGAGGGAGAGAGAGAGGGAGGGAGAGAGAGAAGGTGAGAGAGAAGAGAGAGAGAAGAGAGAGAGAAGAGAGAGAGGGAGAGAGAGGGAGAGAGAGAAGGGAGAGAGAAGAGAGAGAGAAGAGAGAGAGAGGGGAGAGAGAGGGAGAGAGAGAAGGGAGAGAAGAGAGAGAGAAGGGAGAGAGAGAGAGAGAGAAGAGAGAGAGAGGGGAGAGAGAGGGAGAGAGAGAAGGGAGAGAGAAGAGGAGAGAGAAGAGAGAGAGAGGGGAGAGAGAGGGAGAGAGAGAAGGGAGAGAGAAGGAGAGAGAGAAGAGAGAGAAGGGAGAGAGAGGGAGAGAGAGAAGAGAGAGAGAAGGGAGAGAGAGAGAGAGAAACTTGAAATAACCCATATTAATAGAGCTGTGCACTTGGCCGTCCTTCTGATCCTGATCAAGGCGGATCAGAGACCCGGGCCCTCATCAAATCAAAGCCCCTCCAGCAGCACTCTGTCCTGCCGTCTCTGATTAGGCCACCAGCGAGCTGGACCAACTCCAATCAACACCGTACCCTCCCACCCCCCCCCCCCACCCCCCACAGCTCCTAGGCCCCCGAGGTCCGCTGATGAGGGATGACAAACAGGCCTCCTTGCCACTGAAGCAGGGGCGGGGGCCTTTTCCAGCCCAGTCAAATCCTGGAATTAGCAGGAAATTTAGCTTAGCCTAGCCTAGCTCCCTGGCGTTCTCCATTATCACAGCTGTTTGTTAGCCTAGCCTAGTTCTCCATGATCACAGCTGTTTGTTTAGCCTAGCCTAGTTCTCCATGATCACAGCTGTTTGTTAGCCCCAGCCTAGCTCCCCAGCGTTCTCCATGATCACAGCTGTTTGTTAGCCTAGCCTAGTTCTCCCATGATCACAGCTGTTTGTTAGCCTAGCCTAGCTCCCCAGCGTTCTCCATGATCACAGCTGTTTGTTAGCCTAGCCTAGTTCTCCATGATCACAGCTGTTTGTTAGCCTAGCCTAGCTCCCCGCGTTCTCATGATCACAGCTGTTTGTTAGCCTAGCCTAGCTCCCCAGCGTTCTCCATGATCACAGCTGTTTGTTAGCCTAGCCTAGTTCTCCATGATCACAGCTGTTTGTTAGCCTAGCCTAGCTCACTCCCCATGAGCTAGACATCATCACCAGCAGTCTGGATTGAGAGGCAACCGAGAAATTGACTCTGTGTAAGTTCAGAGGTCAACGAAGTGGTCTCTTTTGTGGACTGACAGAAGGGGATCCTAAATAGTGACAAATCATTTGACCAGGGCCCATTTCTAGGTTTATGTTGGTGTTTAAAGCTAGTTTTACACCATATCATGTGATACAATAAACATTATTCATGCATTCGGGGCCGTTAGCTGATGTCAAATAAGCTAGAGCCTGTAGAGAAGCTATAGAGCCTATAGAGCAGCTATAGAGCCTCTAGAGCAGCTATAAAGCCTGTAGAGAAGCTATAGAGCCTGTAGAGCAGCTATAGAGCAGCTACAGAGCCTGTGTAGCAGCTATAGATTCTGAAGAGCAGCTATAGAGCCTGTAGAGCAGCTATAGAGCCTGTAGAGCAGCTATAGAGCATGTGCAGCAGCTATAGAGCCTGTGTAGCAGCTATAGATTCTGTGGAGCAGCTATAAATCCTGTAGAGCAGCTATAGAGCCTGTAAAGCATCTACAGAACCTGTAGAGAAGCTATAGAGCCTGTAGAGCAGCTATAGATCCTGTGCAGCAGCTATAGAGCCTGTAGAGCAGCTATAGAACCTGTGCAGCAGCTGTAAAACCTGTGCAGCAGCTCCACAGGCTGCAGAGAAGCATAACAACCTCCCTGCTGAGGAGAGAAGTGCACTTATGTTGAGGAGCTGTTTGGAACAAGGTTCATAACAAGAGGAAACATCTGCTGGCTATAATTGAGCCAATTATGGGATAGATAGAGAATATGCAGGGAAAAAAAGAAAAAACACGATTTACTGGGAGAGGAAAAAAAAGAAAAAGAGGGGGGAGAAAAAGAAAACAAGAAGAAGAAGAAAAGAAAACAAGATTGCGTAATATCTGTAGGTTTATACTTTAGATTCCATTTTCTCGTTGAAGCATCTCAATTGAAGTGAACGTTTAAAAAAAACGGCTACAATGAAAGGGAGGGGTTGGGGGGCAGGGGGGGTGGGAGGGAGGGAGGGAGGGGTTGGGGGCAGGGGAGGGTGGGAGGGAGGGAGGGGTTGTGGGGGCAGGGAGGGTGGGAGGGAGGGAGGGAGGGGTTGGGGCAGGGAGGGTGGGAGGGAGGGAGGGAGGGAGGGGAGGGAGGGGTTGGGGGCAGGGAGGGTGGGAGGGAGGGAGGAGGGGAAAATAAATCTACCAACAACAGTTAGAATCGTAGAGATGGATATTTTCCTGGAGGACAACAGGACCTCCCTGAAGTACTTCTATAGTTAGCTGCTGGCTGATGGAAGCATTCAGCGTGGACATACCAGCTGGGATTTTAATAACAAACTCCATTACCCAGAATACACCACCCCGGCGGCCCCTGCTGGGAAGCGTGCATGCACACCAGCAAACATCCACCCGTGGTGAAATTAGCCGGCCAATTAAGCATGGTGATGGCTGTGGGACATGATTGGAGTCTAATGGGTTCATGCTGGTGAACCAGAAGAGCCTCTTCTGCCCAGAACAGAAACTAGAGCGAGGTGTCACTCCTCATTGGTCACGTTGATGTAAGTAAATGAACTTTCGGCGATGTTTGGAAATAGAGACGAATGGTCATTTTAACGGCCTTCTGCTGAAGAGACGTTGAAGAGTCTGTCTAATGTTCCCCATGTTACTGAAAGCCTTCCCAGAACCACCCTGTCACTCAGTTAGAGAAGGCCTCACTCAAGACCCTGGCTGCCAGTCACAACCTTATGGCACATTAAAGCTAATGACCTTCCCCCTTCATGAGCACACATGGACCTCAGTGTTTAATCACTCTACACGATTAGCAAAAGGTTTAGCGACACGGCTGCACCCATATACACCCACTGGTGACCCAGCCAGATCAGCAGCAGGAACAGATGAACTCCGACTCCCAGCATGCATCGGGAGCCAGGGTGTTAGTTGACAGTGCGGGGGGGGTGGGGGGGGTGAGGTGAGGTGAGGTGAAGTGAGTATCAGCCCAGCATTGGCAGGGGTGGAGGAGGAGAGGCGGGGGCACAGGTGACAGGTGTTCAGTGGGCGGGGCATAAGTGACATGTGTTCAGTGGGCGGGGCACAGTTGTTCAGTGGGCGGGGCATAAGTGACAGGTGTTCAGTGGGCAGGGCACAGTTGTTCAGTGGGCGGGGCATAAGTGACAGGTGTTCAGTGGGCGGGGCACAGGTGTTTAGTGGGCGGGGCACATGTGACAGGTGTTCAGTGGGCGGAGTCTTACCGAGTCTCGTGGGCTTTGCATCACAGGTTCTGTGGTCTGGAGGAGGAAGGGATAGAAGAACAGAGAAGTGGTAAACAGAAGAAAACACATCATGTAATACTGTCCCACAGCTCTGCTGGTCTCTGTAGTGAGAGAGCAGGAAGACCCACAGCTCTGCTGGTCTCTCTGTAGTGAGAGAGCAGGAGGACCCACAGCTCTGCTGGTCTCTCTGTAGTGAGAGAGCAGGAGGATCCACAGCTCTGCTGGTCTCTCTGTAGTGACAGAGCAGGAGGACCCACAGCTCTGCTGGTCTCTCTGTAGTGAGAGAGCAGGAAGACCCACAGCTCTGCTGGTCTCTCTGTAGTGAGAGAGCAGGAAGACCCACAGCTCTGCTGGTCTCTCTGTAGTGAGAGAGCAGGAAGACCCACAGCTCTGCTGGTCTCTCTGTAGTGAGAGAGCAGGAAGACCCACAGCTCTGCTGGTCTCTCTGTAGTGAGAGAGCAGGAGGACCCACAGCTTTGCCTGGTCTCTCTGTAGTGACAGAGCAGGAGGACCCACAGCTCTGCTGGTCTCTCTGTAGTGACAGAGCAGGAGGACCCACAGCTCTGCTGGTCTCTCTGTAGTGAGAGAGCAGGAGGATCCACAGCTCTGCTGGTCTCTCTGTAGTGACAGAGCAGGAGGACCCACAGCTCTGCTGGTCTCTCTGTAGTGAGAGAGCAGGAGGACCCACAGCTCTGGTGGTCTCTCTGTAGTGAGAGAGCAGGAGGACCCACAGCTCTGCTGGTCTCTCTGTAGTGAGAGAGCAGGAGGACCCACAGCTCTGCTGGTCTCTCTGTTGTGAGAGAGCAGGAGGACCCACAGCTCTGCTGGTCTCTCTGTAGTGACAGAGCAGGAGGACCCACAGCTCTGCTGGTCTCTCTGTAGTGACAGAGCAGGAGGACCCACAGCTCTGCTGGTCTCTCTGTAGTGACAGAGCAGGAGGACCCCACAGCTCTGCTGGTCTCTCTGTAGTGAGAGAGCAGGAAGACCCACAGCTCTGCTGGTCTCTCTGTAGTGACAGAGCAGGAGGACCCACAGCTCTGCTGGTCTCTCTGTAGTGTGAGAGCAGGAGGATCCACAGCTCTGCTGGTTCTCTCTGTAGTGTGAGAGAGCAGGAGGACCCACAGCTCTGCTGGTCTCTCTAGCATGAGAGAGAGCAGGAGGACCCACAGCTCTGCTGGTCTCTCTGTAGTGAGAGAGCAGGAGGACCCACAGCTCTGCTGGTCTCTCTGTAGTGACAGAGCAGGAGGACCCACAGCTCTGCTGGTCTCTCTAGCATGAGAGAGAGCAGGAGGACCCACAGCTCTGCTGGTCTCTCTGTAGTGAGAGAGCAGGAGGACCCACAGCTCTGCTGGTCTCTCTGTAGTGAGAGAGCAGGAGGACCCACAGCTCTGCTGGTCTCTCTGTAGTGACAGAGCAGGAGGACCCACAGCTCTGCTGGTCTCTCTGTAGTGAGAGAGCAGGAGGACCCACAGCTCTGCTGGTCTCTCTGTAGTGAGAGAGCAGGAGGACCCACAGCTCTGCTGGTCTCTCTGTAGTGTGAGAGCAGGAGGACCCACAGCTCTGCTGGTCTCTGTAGTGAGAGAGCAGGAGGACCCACAGCTCTGCTGGTCTCTCTGTAGTGTGAGAGCAGGAGGGACCCACAGCTCTGCTGGTCTCTCTGTAGTGAGAGAGCAGGAGGACCCACAGCTCTGCTGGTCTCTCTGTAGTGAGAGAGACCAGGAGGACCCACAGCTCTGCTGGTCTCTCTGTAGTGAGAGAGCAGGAGGACCCACAGCTCTGCTGGTCTCTCTGTAGTGAGAGAGCAGGAGGACCCACAGCTCTGCTGGTCTCTCTGTAGTGAGAGAGCAGGAGGACCCACAGCTCTGCTGGTCTCTCTAGCATGACCAATACTGGTCAGGATGAACAGCTTAGAGGATTCAAACCTACAAACCCCCGGCGCACCGCTTGAATCAACAACAGATCCTTCCAGAATAAAACTCTGGAGCGTGGACTATCTCCCTCAGAGCCCAGAACATGCTAAGGAAATGGAACCTCTAACTGCTAACCGTCCACTTCTAATTAAGTTACAGCCACAGTCAATATCCACCTTAAAGCCTGGGACCTCATGATAATTCCTTAGCTAGATCGTGCTGGAGCCGATAGCGCCATTAAACTGTCTCCTGGTGTTCCTCGCAGTTACAGACGAATAAATCCTACCTTGGACATGCAACGTGTGTTAATTAAAACACCCCGAATCAGTCCACAACCGTCACTAATCTGGACCAGCGGCTCTACTTCAATCTCCAGATGCATTATCGATCAGGAAGCATCTCGTAAACATCAACCTCATTTAAAGAGACCTGATGGTCAATCAACCAATCCCACGTCAGCTTCCTCCCTGTAGCAACGCCACTCACCAATCCGATGAGCTGCTTGATTAAGATTGGTCGATGGTCGCAGGGGCTGGGACGTACTAATGGCTCAGCTTCTTTTGGGGGGGGAAGTGGGGCGGTCTATTTTTATGACAACCAAGGGGAGATTTAAGTGCAGCTTGTCACTATAACTCAGCTGGAGGTTCGATAGGGAGGGGTGTTTAAACGCTGCGGTTGACCGTCTTTGGATGCCGGGAGTCCTGCTGTGTGTGTGTGTGTGTGTGTGTGTCAGCGTGTGTATGTCTGGTGTGTGTGTGTCTCCACTCTCGTGACGCCCTTCAGGCCTGTCGTACTCTGCCTCGTCAGACATCATAAGGCAGTGAAACATCGGGATATACTCAACTACATACCAACTGTCAATTAACCAAGTTAGCTTCTCCCAGATGTTCGATAAAAGGACACTGAATTAAAAAAGCCCAGTCAAGCCCAAATTAAACTGAGTTTGGCAACTGAAAAAAGGAGGCAAAATCCTCCAGCAGACACCTTCCACTAAACATCTGAACAGGTGATGAACACACATGATGGAAGGATGGCTACATTCTGAGTGCGGTTCTTACTGTGTCTAACAACACACAGACACACACACACACACACACACACACACCTGCACACTGGAGTATCTGGGAGGTGATTGATATTCTACAGGAGTTTGGTTTTCACTTTGGTCCTACCTGCTCAACACCTGCTCATTCTGCCATTCATCAATCTAGCCAATCAAGAGAGGAGAAGGAGATTGAGAGAGAGAGAGAGAGAGAGCGAGAGAGAGAGAGAGAGAGAGAGAGAGCGAGAGACAGCGAGAGAGAGCGAGAGAGAGAGAGAGAGAGAGAGAGAGAGCGAGAGACAGCGAGAGAGAGCGAGAGAGAGAGAGAGAGAGAGAGAGAGGGAGAGGGGGGGGAAGAGAGAGGGAGAGAGAGAGAGAGAGGGGGGGGAGGGAGTGGGAGGGGAGAGGGGTGGGGAGAGAGGGAGTGGGAGGGGAGAGTTAGAGCAAAAGAGAAAAACAAGAGACACGGAGGGAACGAAAGAGTGAAAGAGAGACAGACAGAGAGAGAAAGAGAGAGAGAAAGAGAGAAAGAGAGAGAGAAAGAGAGAAAGAGAGAGAAAGAGAGAGAGAGAAAGAGAGAGAGAGAAAGAGAGAGATAAAGTGCGTGAGACAGAGAAAGGCAGAAGAAACGAAAACAAGGAAAGAAAAATAATTTCCAGAGGAAGCTGAAGCAAGATAATAAAGAGGAACAAAGAGCTGGAGGCCAAACATCAATCTGCTGTGTCACTGCTAAAGGAGGGAAAACACACACACACACATAGGAACACACACACACACATACACCAACACACACACAGCCCTGCGTGCTAGCCCAGTAATGAAACTTTGTATGGGTACCATGAGAGGAGGATTAAAGCACACAGGAAGGATGGAAAAGCATTATTAACACACACACACACAGATACACACACACACACACACACACAGACACGTACCACTTCCCGAGGCAGAAAGGCTTCCTCCTGCCGCAGGATGACCAGTCCCACAGCTCCGCCCATGGGCGTGGCCCGGAGCTGAGCCACCGCCTCTTCCTGTGTCCTCCCATTCAGGTCCACCCCGTTTACCTGGAGACAGGTGAGACAGACAGGCTCAGAGACAGACAGGCTCAGAGACAGACAGGTGAGACAGACAGGCTCAGAGACAGACAGGTGAGACAGACAGGCTCAGAGACAGACAGGTGAGACAGACAGGTGAGACAGACAGGCTCAGAGACAGACAGGTGAGACAGACAGGCTCAGAGTCAGACAGGTGAGACAGACAGGTGAGACAGACAGGTGAGACAGACAGGTGAGACAGGCTCAGAGACAGACAGGTGAGACAGACAGGTGAGACAGACAGGTGAGACAGACAGGCTCAGAGTCAGACAGGTGAGTCAGACAGGTGAGACAGACAGGTGAGACAGACAGAATCAGATAGGTGAGATAGACAGGTGAGACAGACAGGCTCAGAGTCAGACAGGCTCAGAGTCAGACAGGTGAGACAGACAGGTGAGACAGACAGGCTCAGAGTCAGACAGGTCAGACAGGCTCAGAGTCAGACAGGTGAGACAGGCTCAGAGTCAGACAGGTGAGTCAGGCTCAGAGTCAGACAGGTGAGACAGGCTCAGAGTCAGACAGGTGAGTCAGGCTCAGAGTCAGACAGGTGAGACAGGCTCAGAGTCAGACAGGTGAGTCAGGCTCAGAGTCAGACAGGTGAGTCAGACAGGCTCAGAGTCAGACAGGTCAGACAGGCTCAGAGTCAGACAGGTGAGTCAGGGATGGAGTCAGTGTGCTTGCCTCTAGCAGACGGTCTCCAGCCTTGAGGCGGCCATCTTGGATGGCTGCCCCGCGGGCCAGGATGTTCTTCACGTAGATGGGGGCGGAGCCTCCAATGGGTACATCACGTGACGTGATGCTGAACCCTAGACCCTCAGGACCTGGGGAGGAGGGGGGAGAGAGAGGGGGGATGGAGGGGGAGAGAGAGGGCAGATGGAGGGGGAGAGGAGGGCCCGTGTGTTAGGACACACAAACACAGGCAGATCAAGATTCAGGACATCCAGGGTATCTAATGTGCGGTTCTAGCAGGAGAACAGACCAGCAGATTGAAAGACAAGCAGAACACTAAACCCCTCCCAGTCTGCTCCCTCAGCCTATCAGACGAGCCTCCCAGAGAGAGGTGTGCCTTACACTTCCTGGTAAAATGAGTGTTCCAGAGTTTCAAATGGAGTTAAGGACTCCCGTTAGGGCTTCCATTAGCTTGATTGATAAATACCTGTGTGCTTTGCTCTAACGAGGGCTTATATTACCAGCAGATTGGGTTTAATCCCTGAGGGGTGGAATCCCGGACATGCAGGATTAAGAGTACTGAGAGTATCAAGGGATGATCCTTTACTGAAGTTAGATCATTTTCTTTCTTTTTGATGAAGCAATGAAGAGAAAGTCACTCACACACACACACACACACACACACAACAGAATCCTGGTTTACAAAGCAACATCTCACACACATACACACACAGACACACACACACACACAGCAGAACCCTGGTTTACAGAGCAACCACACACACACCAACTGGGTCCAGAACCAGCCGCTGCTTAGCAACAAGCCCTCTGGTCCCTGTTGAGATGGGCTGGCTGGCACACACACACACACACACCTGATGTGGGGTTGGCACAGAGCCTATGCCAACCATCTCTACCACTGTCAGTCCCAGATCACTCCTGAGCCCTGCCTGTGTGTGTGTGTGTGTGTGTGTGTGTGTGTGTGTGTGTGTGTGTGTGTGTGTGTGTGTGTGTGTGTGTGTGTGTGTGGGTGGGTGTGCGTGCATGAGTGATCTAAACACGCACCAGCCCTCCTTCCAGCAGTAGAAGTTTTGTCTCAAACCAAACACTTGTGGAAGAAATTAGATTTCCTGTGTACTTATATTAATCACTACTGAACACACCTTCTATGAAGACCGTTGTAACGTCATTATCGCCTGACTGTCACTATCTGTGTTTACATTCTTGTGCCCTATAAAAGAATGCTCTCTTGCCTTCGTCCGGGAGAGAGCCATGATTGAGACCTAAGCCTTGTACTGTCTTCATTTTGTTGCCAGAGGTCTGGTCATTTTTCTCTCCCAATCTGCAGGTTGTTAAATACTTATTTAATCCAGAACTCAACTGAACTGTCACTCCGTTTATGAAGAGACGGACAAAACACTTTCTTCAACACACTCTTCCAAGCTTCAACACCAAACCAATCATTTATTTCATGGACTTAAAGTCATTAACTTGCTAAATCTTGATCTGAAAGGCTCTTTGAACTGGACTGGCGCAGAGAGGAGGGATTTACCCCCCCCCCCCCCCCCCCCGACCCCATGAGAGGAGATCCACACTGAGGAACCCCCAGGCAAACCTTCTGAACACTGACTATGTTCTCGAGGTTCTTCCCTTTGGCACTTTTCCGTTCGTTTCCCCACAGTGTAGGCTTCATGTGCTGACTACCCGCAATGCTTGAGGGTCTATCACGTCGTTATGTTATGATCAGTGACTGACGCTCTTTTGTAAAGCGTCCGCTGAACGAACGAATGCCAACGTGAAACACAGAAGCCAGAACTCCGAACAGGAGATGGTTTTAGAACTCTATTCGTGCCCCCCACCCTCCCCTCCCCCTTTACCCCAGGCTGGAACCATCCACCCACCTTTCTTCAGCTGAATGTTCAGTCTCCGCCCCACCTTCTTCGTGTACCCGCCCGTGGGGGTGGAGCTTAGGATTTTCTGGGGCGAGGGGGCGTGGCCCGTGGGCGGCTTGCCCACGGAGGGCGGCGGGGGCGAGTGGCCGTGGGGGGTCGGGGGAGGCCCGTGGCG
The DNA here is from genome assembly GCA_030340665.1 of Neosalanx taihuensis. Taxonomy (NCBI): domain Eukaryota; kingdom Metazoa; phylum Chordata; class Actinopteri; order Osmeriformes; family Salangidae; genus Neosalanx; species Neosalanx taihuensis. The sequence goes on from CM059300.1 coordinate 4,077,529, forward strand.
GGACATCCTCTGGGGGGTGTGGTCCAGGCTGGAGGTGGGCGTGCCCCCGGCCCGCTCGCTGGCCAGGGACTCGGGGCTGTGGCGTCCCAGGGAGGAGGGGGGGTTCTGGGCCTGGGACAGCTGCTCGTAGTGGTTCTTCATGGGGGAGGGGACGACGTGGAACATGATGACGGGAGAACGCATCGCCTGGCGGAACATGTTCTGAGCTCTGGGGGTGGGGAAGAGGAGGGGGGGGGGGGAGTGTAGGGAGGAGAGCGGGGGGTAAGGGAGAGAGGGAAGGGGAGGCGTGAGAACAGGCTTAAATACCACACACACACACATGTAGACACACACAAATACTTAAATACCCACACACAGTACACAAGTACTGTAGGCGCACAAAAACACCTGCTAACACATAAATGCTCCAAAAACACACAAAAACAAATACACATGAACAGGCACATGCACGGACACACAAATACCTGTGAGAACATTCACAAAGACACACACACAAATCCGCCCACCTACAGTTTCCAACAATAATGGCCTCAGTAAGAACGGCCAGCTTTAGAGCAGGCTTGACGGATTAAACCCATCATCCTTCAAAAGGCTGCAGAACCCTTCTACACTGCAGGATGATTGGAGAAAACCCTGTTAAAACCCTTAAATATGGGCTGCAGGAGACATACAGTACGGCATGTGGAGTGTGGGATAGAAATCTCTGTTCTACTGGAGCTGAAGGCTTGTTAGCAGCACCTGTTATAATAAAGTTGACTCGGTCGTTTACAACACGCCCAATCCTCCCCAACAGCTGAAGAGACAACACTGAATTCCGGAACTCTCCCTCTCCCTCCCTTTCCTCTCACTCTCTCCCTCTCCATCTCCTCTCTCTCACCTCACTCTCTCCCTCTCCTCTCCCCCCTCTCTCCCTCTCCATCTCCTCTCTCTCACCTCACTCTCTCCATCTCCTCTCCCCCCTCTCTCCCTCTCCATCCCCCCCCCACTCTTCCTCTGTCTCCCCCCTCTCTCCCTCTCCATCTCCTCTCTCTCCCTCACTCTCTCCATCTCCTCCCCCCCCCTCTCTCCCTCTCCACCCCCCCCTCTTCCTCTGTCTCCCCCCTCTCTTCTCTCCTCTCTCTCTACTCCCTGTCCATGTTCCCAGTCACATAACATTCCCCATCAAGTTAGGCTCTGCTCTCTTCCCAGCTCCTTTACAGTTCCAGGCGAGATGGAGAGACATGCAAGGGGTAATCCATCCCCTGTCCCAGCCTCCTGCTAACTCAGCCTCCTGGTAGCCCAGCCTCCTGGTAGCCCAGCCTCCTGGTAACCCAGCCTCCTGCTAACCCAGCCTCCTGCTAACCCAGCCTCCTGCTAACTCAGCCTCCTGCTAACCCAGCCTCCTGGTAGCCCAGCCTCCTGGTAGCCCAGCCTCTTAGTAACTCAGCCTCCTGGTAACCCAGCCTCCTGGTAGCCCAGCCTCCTGGTAGCCCAGCCTCCTGGTAACCCAGCCTCCTGGTAACCCAGCCTCCTGGTAGCCCAGCCTCCTGGTAGCCCAGCCTCCTGGTAACCCAGCCTCCTGGTAACCCAGCCTCCTGGTAACCCAGCCTCCTGGTAACCCAGCCTCCTGGTAACCCAGCCTCCTGGTAACCCAGCCTCCTGGTAACCCAGCCTCCTGCTAACCCAGCCTCCTGCTAACCCAGCCTCCTGCTAACCCAGCCTCCTGTCATAGATAAATATTCTGCTGATAGGTTTTCACACAGGGGAGGCAGGAGTTCCCGCCTGTGTCCCTCCATCACACACTTCTCTGACGACGCGGTCTACTTCTAGACCTTCCTGTACGAACGGAGCGGAACGTTCTACTGAGCAAGCAGGGCTGAGATGAAATCACAGAACCGCAACGATACTTGACATTCCAAACTGGATTCCATCTGGATAGTGTATATCGTACAGGAGATGCATGCTGATGAAGATCGGTTCCATCTGCATGTTGTATATGTACCTGTGTGTGTGTGTGTGTGTTTGTCTGAATACTGCATGATGGCATGCAGCAGGTGACGCTCCAGAAGGTTCTGCAGAGAGGGAACCTGCTGGGGGTGAAGCTGCTGCACTTACATGCCTGCAAGAACACATGCATGCTGCATCCAGCTGCTACTGACAGGAGGAAGAGGAGGAAGAGGAGGGGGTAAAGAGGAGGAGAGGGTAGGGCAGAACAAGAACACATGCATGCTGCATCCAGCTGCTACTGACAGGAGGAAGAGGAGGAAGAGGAGGGGGTAAAGAGGAGGAGAGGGTAGGGCAGAACAAGAACACATGCATGCTGCATCCAGCTGCTACTGACAGGAGGAAGAGGAGGAAGAGGAGGGGGTAAAGAGGAGGAGAGGGTAGGGCAGAACAAGAACACATGCATGCTGCATCCAGCTGCTACTGACAGGAGGAAGAGGAGGAAGAGGAGGGGGTAAAGAGGAGGAGAGGGTAGGGCAGAACAAGAACACATGCATGCTGCATCCAGCTGCTACTGACAGGAGGAAGAGGAGGAAGAGGAGGGGGTAAAGAGGAGGAGAAGGTAGGGCAGAACAAGAACACATGCATGCTGCATCCAGCTGCTACTGACAGGAGGAAGAGGAGGAAGAGGAGGGGGTAAAGAGGAGGAGAAGGTAGGGCAGCAGGAAGATGTTAGGGTTCTGTCTGAGGGAACTGGAGAGAGAGAGAGAGCGAGAGAGGGAGAAAGGGAGAGACGGAGAGGCAGAGAGAGGGAGGCAGGGGAAGAGGGGGATTAGAGACAACACAAGCGGAAGAGAGGGAGAGATGGAAAGCAGAAGCTATGAATGTTAAGCAGGGTCCAAGAAATGGAGTGTTATAGGACCCGCATTTATCTGGAACAGAGAGGGAGGAGAGGACCCAAATGGACGTCTGCGGTTATAGAGAGAAGAGAATCTAAGTAAGGAGAGGAGCGTTAGCATGGCGGCTAATCGCAGCACACCTACAGGAGAACGGTTAGGAGCATCATGCGTTAGATGCAGACAGCTCAGGTATGTCAGGGCATGGAGAGAAGACGAGGAGGCTAGGAGACAAGGAGATAAGAAGGCAAGGAGGCAAGACAAGGCCGAGGTAGAGAGGCTAGCCTAAAAAGGAAAGGGGGAGAGGGGGGGGGGGGCGGAGGTGGAGGGGTAGAGGTCAGGGAGCAGGGGGGGCTGGGGTCAGGCTGAGCAGAGAGCCCCTCCCTCCGGTCAGCGGTGGTCTTACTGTTCGAAGCGGATGTTGCGCAGGTCCCCATGGTTGATGCGGACGATGCAGTCGTTCTCGTGGAACAAGCCCAGCTGCTCAGCCTTGCCCCCCCGCTCCAGACGCCTGACCAGCAGCCCCAGAGTCCTGGAACAACAACATCGGGGGGGGGGGGGTGGTTTAACGTCTGAGGTCATTAGAATACATTTTGCTGTTGCGTTTTGTCATCCTAAGGGATTTAGGATGCGTACGAATGTTCTGTTTTAGCGATTATTATTATTATTGTATGAGTTGGAGTGTGTGTTTGTGTGTGTGAGGTTTTCCGGAGTATAAAAGGCAGGCAGGCTAACAGCAGAAGTGATATTAGCGACGCTAACAACGCAAAACCACACACCAATAAACAGCAGATGACATTCTGCATCCAGCTGGGAGAGGCGGGAAGTTACTAAACTATTTTGCGCTACACTATTTGAACCTACAGTACATATAGCATACTTTAGGTTCACATGCTAAAGGACAATGCTCAAATGCAATGAATGAATGTAGTAAAAGAGTGAAATAAAAAATAAAAAACTCAAACCCAAGACTCTTAGTAAGAGCCATGGCTGCAGTCGATCGATACGATTACATTTACAATTATTCATTTAGCAGACGCTTTTATCCAAAGCGACTTGCGGTAAGTACAGGGACATTCAGGGTGAAGTGCCTTGCCCAAGGACACAACATCGCATAGCCACAGCCGGGGTTTGAACTCGCAACCTTCCGCTCACGAGGCCAACGCCTTAACCCGCTGAGCCATCTGACCCCTGTGCTCGATACACAGAACACTCGTGACAGATCCTTTCTAAAAACGCTGATTCCGTCCAGCCATTTACACACTGGCCACAGCTTAAAGACTCCTAGGGTCAGATCTGGGGAGATTCTGCATGCGGGCGATCATCCTGCCTTTTCCCCCTGCTGGGATGCCCTCCTGCTGGGATGCCCTCCTCCAGCAGACCCCAGCTGAGCTCTGGAGCTCACAGCTCACACAAACACCAACACACACACACACAACTTGGAGAGAGACGCCAAAGTTCACCCACAATCTCCCTGATTGCTTCCTACGAGATATGACACAATGCAATCCTTTATGAGAGCATTTTTTTTCCCAAGGATGAATAAATTCTGCATTTTAATCTCGAGATAACATTTGCCTATGACATTTCCTCAATAAAAGAAAAGCGTTTTATGAATGTGCTTTTACTTTGATTAAGTTGGCAGGCGGGGAAAAAAAACAGTTATTCGGTTCTTCTGCCCCCCCCCGTGCCAGTCTAACCTACGCTCGCATTTCACAGTACCAACCGTTTTTTGAGCGGGTCATCCCTTTATCTTGACCTGTGCAAACATTCTGTAAAGGCTGATTCTGGATCAGTCTGAAACAACACCCACCCCCCCACACACACACACTGGGAGGACGCAGTCCAACTGTTCAGTAGAAGCTGTTCATCATACAAAAGCACTAGCGACAGCAGCCATGGAGAAAAGGACAGTCACCTGCAAACACTAACACTCCATGATGGATCACTGCAAAGTGGCAAATAGCTTCATGATGCGAACACAAACGCCACATGTACAAGCTGTGGTATGTCTGTGAGGAGGGGGGAGGGGTGTGTGTGTGTGTGTGTGTTTGTGTGCGCGCATAGACGCTGCTCTGGCGCACTAGTAGAGGACACACACTCATTCCTCGCCCCCCCCACCTCCTCCCCCACCTCCCCCTCAGTATCAGAGCCTACACAGCATAAGGGGCTGTTTTGGAGGGCTACACCCGCGCTCCCTCCTCCCTCCACCCTCCCTCCCACTCCTCCCCCTTCCTCCCCCCTCACCTAGCGAGAGTTTCCCAGTGTGAGGGGAGGGGCTTTACCTGTCGCCCCAGCTCCTGCCCCCTCTCACTCCTCCCCCCCCCCCTGCAGTTCTATTTTTTTCCCGCTGGCCCTCCACATCTAGCTCACCCCCCCCCACTCCTCTCCCCCTCCTCTCCATCTGTCCCCCACATATAAAGTCCCTCCTCTACCCCTCAACCCTCCCTCGTCAACTCAAGTCAGTTTTATTTATAGAGCACATTTAAAAGCAGCCAATGCCGACCAAAGTCCTGTACAAATACCCACTCCTCTCCCCCTCCCTTCCCCCTCCCTCCCTCCTTCCCCCCTCCCTCCCTCCTTCCCCCCTCCCTCCCCCTCCCTCCCCCTCCCTCCCCACTCCTCCCCTCCTCCCTCACCCCTCCTCCCCCCTTTTCCCCACTTCTCTCCCCCCCTCCCACCCCCCCCCCCCCTCTTCCCCACTTCTCTCCCCCTTCCTCCCCTCCCCCTTCCTCCCCTCCCCCCTCCTCCCCCTCCCCTCCCCCCAGCAGCAGCAGCAGGGCATTACCTGCGGTCCCGGGCACTGAAAGGCACGACGTGGATTCCCAGGGGCCCGCCGTCATTGGACACCTCCACCAGCTTCACCATGTCACTGGGAGACAGTGAGGGATGGAGGAGGAGGGGAGAGGGGGGGGGGGCATCATGGGGGGGGGGGACAACAGGAAATTAGAAGAAGAGGAAGAATGAGAGAAAGAGAAGGCAGGAAGGGACAACAACAAGTACAGAAAGGAGAAATGAATAAAACACGTGCGTGGTGTGTGTGTGTTTGTGCGCGCGCGCGTGCGTGCGTGATGAAGGGAAAAGGGATTGGCATGTGCCGAGCTTCTGAAGACATCCCTAGCAGATTTGTCATCTAGCAGCATCCTTGGAGGGTCGTCAGGGGTACAGAAGCTTAGAACACAGGTTCTAGAATACTGAGCCCAGCCAATTACAAGACATCTGAACACACAGCTTCTATACAGTAATGCTCCCTGTGCTGTATACTTCTGTCATAATATCCACTCCGACATGAATAGGATAAACAGATATGATTTGCTCTTTTGTTAGGATAATTAGGCTTTTTGGGATAATTCTGTGTATATGAAAGCCATCTACACAAAGCAGGAAATCTATTATCTACAATCCTGTACCTGCATAAAAGACAGGAAGCAGGAGAGATGGAGAAATATCTCAATTATAGTTCTGTTGATAATAATATGAATACTATAAATTTGATTTAAGATACACAATTGTACAACAACAACAAAATCGCTAAACTGAAGGCCATCGTAGATACCTTCTTAAATGAAATGTACAAAAAAATATAGAAATGGAGTTAATCAGACATTAGGGTTAGGACAGACTTCAAAGCCCGAGGGACAGAATGTGACTGGACTACTTACTCTAGTGACCTCACAGGGGTATGGTCCTACACAGGAATCAGCTCGGCCAATCGGTTCGATGCGTCCATTCTCCTCCTCTCGCCCCTCCACCTCATCCTGGAAACCAGACACAACAACAAGATCAAGATGATTTCATCGTGAATCGATTTACAGTAAAAACGAGGTTCCTAAGATCTTACAGGAACACACCCAGACAGACACACACACACAAACACACACATACACGTACACTGCCGAGACAAACCGTCGTAATCCTAACCAGTTGGTTGGTCTCCTTCCGTATATTAGAGCATTAGCATCTCCTGCTAACCTGATAGAAAGGCCATGCAGAGCTGGCTGGTGCTGGGCTACTGCTCAGGGCTGAACCCTGGAGGGGAGAGCACCAGGCTGGCTGTACCCTGGAGAGCAGAGCACCAGGAGGGCAGAGCACCAGGCTGGCTGTACCCTGGAGAGCAGAGCATCAGGAGAGCAGAGCACCAGGCTGGCTGAGCACCAGGCTGGCTGTACCCTGGAGAGCAGAGCACCAGGCTGGCTGAGCACCAGGCTGGCTGTACCCTGGAGAGCAGAGCACCAGGAGAGCAGAGCACCAGGCTGGCTGAGCACCAGGCTGGCTGTACCCTGGAGAGCAGAGCACCAGGAGGGCAGAGCACCAGGCTGGCTGTACCCTGGAGAGCAGAGCACCAGGAGGGCAGAGCTCCAGGCTGGCTGTACCCTGGAGAGCAGAGCACCAGGAGAGCAGAGCACCAGGAGAGCAGAGAACCAGGAGAGCAGAGCACCAGGAGAGCAGAGCACCAGGAGGGCAGAGCACCAGGAGAGCAGAGCACCAGGAGGCAGAGCACCAGGAGAGCAGAGCACCAGGAGAGCAGAGCACCAGGAGAGCAGAGCACCAGGAGAGCAGAGCACCAGGAGGGCAGAGCACCAGGAGAGCAGAGCACCAGGAGAGCAGAGCACCAGGCTGGCTGTACCCTGGAGAGCAGAGCACCAGGAGAGCAGAGCACCAGGAGGGCAGAGCACCAGGAGAGCAGAGCACCCGGAGAGCAGAGCACCAGGCTGGCTGAGCCCTGGAGAGCAGAGCACCAGGAGAGCAGAGCACCAGGAGGGCAGAGCACCAGGAGAGCAGAGCACCAGGCTGGCTGAGCCCTGGAGAGCACAGCACCAGGAGAGCAGAGCACCAGGCTGGCTGAGCCCTGGAGAGCAGAGCACCAGGAGGGCAGAGCCCAGGAGAGCACAGCACCAGGAGAGCAGAGCACCAGGCTGGCTGAGCCCAGGAGAGCAGAGCACCAGGAGGGCAGAGCACCAGGAGAGCAGAGCACCAGGCTGGCTGAGCCCTGGAGAGCAGAGCACCAGGAGAGCAGAGCACCAGGAGAGCAGAGCACCAGGAGAGCAGAGCACCAGGAGAGCAGAGCACCAGGAGGGCAGAGCACCAGGAGAGCAGAGCACCAGGCTGGCTGAACTCTTCCTCAACAGCCCTGTCCATGGAGCCTGGCTCTGGGGGAGCTGGACATGTCTGACTGGACACTTGAGCTCCAGGAGAAGGGGGGAAGAGAGAAGAGGGAAGAAAGGAGGGAAAGGGGGAGGAGATAAAGAGGGAGTGAGACAGAAAGGATGAGAGGGGGAAAGGACAGAGAGAGGAAGAAAGAGTTTGAGAAAAAGGAGAAGAGAGACAGAGAGAAAGGAGAAATAAACAAAAAAGAGGTAGAAAGGGAGAAAGGGATAGAGAGGAAGGAGAGACGAATGGAGAAAAGGGGAGAGAGAGAGGGAGAAAGAAAAGGAGAGAGAGAGAAGAGAGGGAGAGAGGAAGAGGGAGGAGAGCAGAACCAGACACCGGGTCATTAAAATGTAATTCTCCCCACCTGAGGAGGGATTTTGCCTCTGTGGCTGCAGCCTCATCAGTATGAAAATGAGTTCTGCCCGCTGTCGCCTCTGGTTACCATGGGCTGTCGCCTCTGGTTACCATGGCAACATGGCATTTGGTTCGGGGGGGTGGGGGGGGGGGGGCCTTCACTGGGGAGGGGCACGAGGGGTGGCAACGCCTGTCAGTCTCAGTGTTAAAGTGGGAGTTAGGCTAGCTTAGACCCAGATATGCACATGTACTAGCAGTGATCAGAGTTCTATGGAAACCTTTTAGAAACTTATCACTGCTACCACAGTCGTGTGGCTGAGCGGTTAGGGAGTCGGGCTAGTAATCAGAAGGTACCCGGTTCGAACCCCGGCTGTGAAAACATGACTTGTGTCCTTAGGCAAGGCACTTCACCCTACTTGCCTCAATGGGGAATTTCCCTGTACTTTGCTGTAAGTCAATCTGGATAAGAGCGTCCTTACAGGGTCTAGAACGTTCTCACAGGGTCCAGACCGTCCTTACAGGGTCCAGACCGTTCTAAAAGGATCCAGAACGTCTTTACAGGGTCTAGACCGTCCTAAAAGGATCCAGAACGTCCTTACAGGGTCCTTACAGGGTCTAGACCGTCCTAAAAGGATCCAGAACGTCCTTACAGAGTCTTTACAGGATCCAGACCGTTCTAAAAGGATCCAGAACGTCTTTACAGGGTCTAGACCCTCCTAAAAGGATCCAGAACGTCCTTACAGAGTCCCCCCAGACCGTCCATTTCCGGAAGTTTCAGACAGAGTGGTTGGGCCCCGGTCTAAATAATGAATGCATGTGCTGGGGTTTACCGGTTAATGGTTGCGGGAGACAGACAGGTGGGGAGGGGAAAGAGGGGCTTTTTCAGCCGAGTCACTGAGTGTTTCCTGGTCCTGAAACAGCAGCAGTCAAGGTGCTGCAGCACGAGGTGGACCGTCTCATTAAAGTTTAATAGGGGAGTCCATTGACTCTGCCTGCCTCCACCCCCCCCCCCCCCCCTCTTCTGTTAGTAAATGAAGTGGTCCGTGTTGCGAGCGCCAGAGAGTGCTGCACTTAATGAAGTGAGGCCTCCCACCCTCTCCTCCCCCACCCTCCCCCCACCCCCAATATTTTACCCCCACACACACACACACACACACACACGCCATTTTAACCCTTAAACACAGCAATGCATTTGCATTCGCAGATGTACTGTCTTACGTTACACCCAGAAGCATGCACACACACGCGCGCATGCACACACGCACGCACGCGCACATACACACACACACACGCGCGCGCGCGGCTGTTTCTCGGAAGCGTTCCACATTTCCATCCGGTCCTCCTGGTGTTTGGGAAACAGAAGACCTGACCCCTCTCATAACTGCCTGCCTGACCTCACCCCTGTCTGCCACACACCATCTGACTCTCCAGAGAGGCGCAGAACAGACAGAAGGAGAGCCCCTGGGTCAGTGGGTGGGTGACCCCTCTCAGGAAGCCCCTCAGTGGAGACTCGGTTCCATTTGTTGATGATGTGAGACGGCCCAAGGTGGAGAACTGCACACATCACTCAAGTAGGCTTTCATTAGCAGGCTCATTCAATAGTCTCCATCCCATCTGCCAGCCATGCAGACAGAGGGCAGAGAACCCAAAAAGAGAGAACCCAAAAAGAGAGAACCCAAAAAGAGAGAACCCAAAACATGGGATCCCCATTGGACAAGGCTCAAGGCGTGTGTGTGTGTGTGTATTGGATGTATGTGTGTATATGTGTGTGTGTACTGGATGGATGTATGTGTGTGTGTGTACTGTATGTATATGTGTGCGTGTACTGGTAGTATGTATCTGTGTATGTGTGTGTGTGTGTGTGTGTGTGTGTGTGTGTACTGGATGTATGTGTGTGTGTGTGTACTGGACGTATGTATATGTGTGTGCGTGTGTACTGGATGTATGTGTGTGTGTGTGTGTGTGTGTGTGTGTGTGTGTGTGTGTGTGTGTGTGTGTGTGAGTCTGCCTGTCCATCTCCGTTCTACCAGCAGAGGAAATGCAATAACAGTATCAGTGAAATGAGATTTCCAGCACTCTCAAAATGACAATGAGCTGCAATCCACTTAATTCAGCAGCAATTTCAGCCCTTTTTCTCCATACAGTCTCCCAGCATCAACACTGCAGCCCCCAACAGCAATCTACATGCTAATGTGCTGGGGGGTAAACAACCGCCTCATCATGAAGAAGAGCCAAGCATGGAAACTTTAGGAGATGATGCCCTCTATACTAACTAACGAGCAATGCGAGCCGACTTCTGCTTTGAGGGAAAACCTCTGAGAACAGAGGTCATTTATCATCTGAAGACAGAAAAAACAAAAAAAAAACACGAGGTGAGTTTGATGTGGCGTTTCTTTCGGGCCGTGGCAGGGGTGGAGTTGCCCTCTTTCAGTATTCAAGCGCTCCTCAAGTAGCCAGAGCGCGCGAGGGACCTCAGCAGGCAGTGGATTCAGAGCCACCATGCTACGGTGACACGCCTCAACACAGCCCTGACAGGGTCTGATCAGCTCTTTAGTGCAGAAGCTTCTGGAAGCTCTCTAGGTTGATAAAGACCTTCCTGCACAGTTTTAAGATAAGATAAACCTTTTTTTGTCCCCAGGGGGGGAAAATTGCAGTTCACAACAGCAGCGGGGTAAAGTACAGCACACAGAGTTGCAGGGTAATATAACAATAATGATAAGGGGGGCAGATATAGTACAGTATAAAAAATTATTTAAGAAAAAATTGAAGTAAGTCAAGTATGCGGTTAAGTGAGTGGTTCCTTGCCTCGAATGTGAACCACATATAGACAGACATATAGACATGTAGACAGTTATTGCCTGTAAGCAATATTACAGGGTATTGCACGTAATGTACATATGAACAACAAGACCACCACGGGGAATATTGCACGTTTAAGGAGCAGAGCACAGGATTCATATAGAATGACCTTGAGTAAACTGCTCAGCTCTCAGCCAACACTGACTGACGCAGGACTCTCTCACACACACACACACGCACGCACGCACGCACGCATACGCACACACACACACACACACTCTCACTCCTGGAGATTTGACTTGCTTGTTTTGAAAGCAGTCAGTCAGGGGAGGCTGAGTTGAGCTGGGCGGAGGTCCAACACATACGGTGGGTCTCAGGTTGTGTTTGGTGTCTAAACACCGTCTACATGATCGCTGGACAGGTGAAGGGGGGGGGGAGCTGGGGGGACGAGGGGGGAGCGAGGGAGGCTGTGTGTGTGTGCTGGGTAATGGAGAACATGTGTTGAGGCTCCAGTGTGAACTTCAGGGAGAGACACACACCTTGCTCTGGATAAGAACGTCTGCTCTAAATGACTAATGGGTCTTTCACTGGAGGACCTGGAGAACCCACACCCAGAGAACCCATAACCGGAGAACCCAGCCCCAGAGAACCCACACCTGGAGAACCCAGCCCCAGAGAACCCACACCTGGAGAACCCAGCCACAGAGAACCCACACCTGGAGAACCTGGTACTAGAGAACCCACACCCACATAACCCACACCTGGAGAACCCAACTCCAGAGAACCCACACCCAGAGAACCCATACCCGGAGAACCCAGTACCAGAGAACCCACACCCGGAGAACCCAGTACCAGAGAACCCACACCCGGAGAACCCAGTACCAGAGAACCCACACCTGGAGAACCCAGTACCAGAGAACTCACACCTGGAGAACCCAGTACCAGAGAACCCACACCTGGAGAACCCAGTACCAGAGAACTCACACCTGGAGAACCCAGTACCAGAGAACCCACACCTGGAGAACCCAGTACCAGAGAACTCACACCTGGAGAACCCAGTACCAGAGAACCCACACCTGGAGAACCCAGTACCAGAGAACCCACACCTGGAGAACCCAGTACCAGAGAACTCACACCTGGAGAACCCAGTACCAGAGAACCCACACCTGGAGAACCCAGTACCAGGGAACCCACACCTGGAGAACCCAGTACTAGAGAACCCACACCTGGAGAACCCAGTACCAGAGCAGCCATCCCCAGGTGTGCTGTGTCCCACTGTTCCAGTATGAGTGGCTGCTGTTCCGAGTCATTATCCACTCCACACACAGCTGATGAGGCTTCCTGTGACTCACCGAAATGGTGCGTGTGTTTTTGTGAGGGCACTGGCGTGTGTGTGTGTGTGCGTGTATATGTGTGTGTGTGTGTGTGTCTAACAGAGAACAGGAATTAACATGCTGCCGTTTGCAGAGGTGAAAGTCGTTTGGAGAACAATGCACACAACAGAGGGAGGGAGGGAGGGAGGGGGAGAGAGGAGGGGCGACAGTGGGGGCGAGGGGGGAGAGAGGGGGGAGGGAGGGAGGGAGGGGGGAGAGAGGGAGGGGGGAAAGTGGGAGGGGGGAGAGTGGGGGGGAGGGGGGGAGGGAGTGGGGGGAGGGAGGGAGAAAGGGGGGGAGGGAGGGAGGGAGGGAGGGAGGGAGGGAGTGGAGGGAGGGAGGGAGGGAGGGAGGGAGGGAGGGAGGGAGGGAGGGAGAGAGGGGGGAGAGAGTGGGGGGGAGGAGGGGAGAGAGGGGGGAGAGAGGGAGGGAGAGAGTGGGGGGGGAGGGAGGGAGGGAGGAGGGAGGGAGGGAGGAGGGAGGGAGGGAGGGAGGGAGGGAGGAGGGAGGGAGGGAGGGAGCCACAGGCGTTGCAGCCCACACATACAATAGAGACCTGACACACTATGGACCCCTGCCTTTTCCAAGCAGCAGTTTATAGATTTTCCTTAGTTGAAGCGCAGGTCTAAACAGAATGGTTCTGTGAAGACCTGGAGTCTAACACCTGATTTGTCCAGGACACACACACACACACACACACCTGACAAGCTGTGGAACAAATGGAGCAGATTAGCTTGTGCTCTGATATATCCAGTATGCTAGACCAGTGGTCAACCCTGGTCCTCAGGGCACCCTGTCCTGCATGAGATGATTCCCTGCTCCAACACACCTGATTCAAATGAACAGGTAATTATGGGCATACAGGAGCCTGATAATGACAATGTATTTGAATCAGGTGTGTCCCCTGTGTCTCCTGTGTCCCTGTGTCTCCTGTGTCCCCTGTGTCCCCTGTGTCTCCTGTGTCCCCTGTGTCCCCTGTGTCTCCCGTGTCTCCTGAGTCCCCCGTGTCCCCTGTGTCCCCTGTGTCCCCTGTGTCTCCAGTGTCTCCTCTGTCCCCTGTGTCTCCTGTGTCCCCTGTGTCTCCTGTGTCTCCTGTGTCCCCTGTGTCTCCTGTGTCCCCTGTGTCCCCTGTGTCTCCCGTGTCTCCTCTGTCCCCTGTGTCTCCCGTGTCCCCTGTGTTTCCTGTGTCCCCTGTGTCCCCTGTGTCCCCTGTGTCTCCTGTGTCCCCTGTGTCTCCTGTGTCCCCTGTGTCCCCTGTGTCTCCTGTGTCTCCTCTGTCCCCTGTGTCTCCTGTGTCCCCTGTGTCTCCTGTGTCCCCTGTGTCTCCTCTGTCTCCTCTGTCCCCTGTGTCTCCTGTGTCCCCTGTGTCTCCTGTGTCCCCTGTGTCCCCTGTGTCCCCTGTGTCTCTTGTGTCTCCTCTGTCCCCTGTGTCTCCTGTGTCCCCTGTGTCCCCTGTGTCCCCTGTGTCTCCTGTGTCCCCTGTGTCCCCTGTGTCCCCTGTGTCTCCTGTGTCCCCTGTGTCCCCTGTGTCTCTGTGTCTCCTCTGTCCCCTGTGTCTCCTGTGTCCCCTGTGTCTCCTGTGTCCCCTGTGTCCCCTGTGTCCCCTGTGTCTCCTGTGTCCCCTGTGTCCCCTGTGTCCCCTGTGTCCCCTGTGTCTCCTGTGTCCCCCTGTGTCCCCTGTGTCTCCTGTGTCCCCTGTGTCTCCTGTGTCTCCTGTGTTTCCTGTGTCTCCTGTGTCCCCTGTGTCTCCTGTGTCTCCTGTGTCCCCTGTGTCTCCTGTGTCCCCTGTGTTTCCTGTGTCCCCTCTGTCCCCTGTGTCCCCTGTGTCTCCTGTGTCCCCTGTGTCCCCTGTGTCCCCCTGTGTCTCCTGTGTCCCCTGTGCCCCCTGTGTCTCTGTTCCTTCATGTGCTCCTCCTCTCCCTGCTAACGAGCAGACCTGTGGACTCGAAACCACGGAACCTGCCAGAAAGGATCTAACTAAGCCACTCACAGAGCGCACGTTCCATAGTGAGCGAGCGTCTCTCATTTGCAATATTGATGTCGGGGGGGAGGGAGGAGGGGGGAGGGAGGGAGGAGGGGGGAGGGAGGGAGGGGGTTGGCGAGGGTCGGTTTGAGCTCTAATTAGCACACGCCAGAGGTTGAATGCTACGACAACACGGCGTGGTTCAAAGCCTGAGTGAGCGAGACAGTCTGCCCCAGGTGTTGCCCTCAGGGGAATACAGGCAGGCCTTTCTTCTTCTCTCTCCCCGATCCTCTCGCTCTCTCGCTCTGTCTTTCGCTCTCCCTCTCCCCCTCTCTCTCTCGCTCCAGCTAGCAACCATCGCCCACGGCTTTCTGTCACATTAAAACAACCAGGAACAAAGAACAGAGAGAGAGGAGACTAGGGGAGAGGAGAGGAGGGAGAGGAGGGAGAGGAGGGGAGAGGAGAGGAGAGGAAGGGAGGGGAGGGGAGAGGAGATGAGGGAGAGGAGACGAGGGAGAGGAGGTGGAGAGGAGATGAGGGGAGAGGAGGGGAGAGGAGACGAGGAGAGAGGAGGGGAGAGGAAGGGAGGGGAGACGAGGGGAGAGGAGACGAGGGGAGAGGAGATGAGGGGAGAGGAGATGAGGGGAGAGGAGACGAGGAGAGAGGAAACGAGGAGAGAGGAGATGAGGGGAGAGGAGACGAGGAGAGACGAGGGGAGAGGAGACGAGGGAGAGATAAAGAAAGTGATACGGAGATGGAGAAGAGGGGGGAAGATTCAGAAGAGGGGGGTTCAGAGAGAGGGGAAAGGGGGAGGGAATAGAGGACTTAAGAGAGAGAGAGAGGGGATACGGCACAAGAAAGAAAGGGGGAAGATGAAGGCTGGACTCAAAGAAAGAGGTGAGTATGAGAGCAAGAGCTGGACAAAAGGGAGAAACAGAGAGAGAGGGGGGGGGAGGGTGTGATATACTGTTTCTATAAAGAGAGACAGAGAGAAGGGGTGAGATGGAAACCCAAACAGAGGTGCAGAAGAGAGAGGGAGCAAAAGAGAGATAGAGAGAGGTAGGGAGACAGGGAGAGAGAGAGAGAGAGAGAGAGAGAGAGAGAGAGAGAGAGAGAAAGAGAGAGAGAGAGAAAGAGAGAGAGAGAGAGAGAGAGAGAGAGAGAGAGAGAGAGAAAGAGAGAGAGAGAGAGACTGAATGAGGGGAAGAAAACCACCAGAAGATGTTGACGCAGTAAGTGACCCCTGACCCCAGCAGCACCTGCCAGCCAGTCCACAGGAGCACACTGCCCCTGGAGGACTGGAGAAGCACTGCGCCCGCCCTCAGCTGTCTCATTAGGAAGACACACACACACGCACACGCAAGAAGACACACTCACATGGGCAAACACATGCGAAGGACACACAGACATACACACACACGTGCGAAAAGAGACACGCACACTTGCAGCCCCTGTGTATCTCCCAAGCTAAAGCGGGGGGTGATTTATGGCTGGTCGGTGTGGCTGTGCATGATTTATCATGCTCAAGCAGGAAGCAGGTCTTACCTGGGGAACTGGGGGGGGGGGGGGGGGGGGCGGGGGGACTTTTGTGTGTGTATGTGTTTTACATGTGCTTGTGTATCTGCGTGTGTGTCTTTTGGAACATATTGTGTGTGTTTGATTGTGCAGGACATGCTCCTGCATGCTGGAGTAGTGGTGGTGGTGGGGAAGGGGGGGGGGGGGGGGCGTCAATCCCATCAATATGTCTCAGTGTTTTCTCTACCCGAAGACCACAGCATCTCAACACACTCTCTACTGTCACCAGAAAACCAGCAACTGTGGCTTCAAACTAAGGCCAGCCTGCTCAGCTAGGACCCTCACCAGGCAGCTAGGACCCTCACCAGGCAGCTAGGACCCACACCCACAGCTAGGACCCTCACCAGGCAGCTAGGACCCACACCAGGCAGCTAGGACCCTCACCAGGCAGCTAGGACCCTCACCAGGCAGCTAGGACCCTCACCAGGCAGCTAGGAGCCTCACCAGGCAACTAGGACCCTCACCAGGCAGCTAGGACCCTCACCAGGCAGCTAGGACCCTCACCAGGCAGCTAGGACCCTCACCAGGCAGCTAGGACCCTCACCAGGCAGCTAGGACTCTCACCAGGCAGCTAGGACCCTCACCAGGCAGCTAGGACCCTCACCAGGCAGCTAGGACCCTCACCAGGCAGCTAGGACCCACACCAGGCAGCTAGGACCCTCACCAGGCGCTAGGACCCTCACCAGGCAGCTAGGACCCTCACCAGGCAGCTAGGACCCTCACCAGGCAGCTAGGAGCCTCACCAGGCAACTAGGACCCTCACCAGGCAGCTAGGACCCTCACCAGGCAGCTAGGACCCTCACCAGGCAGCTAGGACTCTCACCAGGCAGCTAGGACCCTCACCAGGCAGCTAGGACCCTCACCAGGCAGGTAGGACCCTCACCAGGCAGCTAGGACCCTCACCAGGCAGCTAGGACCCTCACCAGGCAGCTAGGACCCTCACCAGGCAGCTAGGACCCTCACCAGGCAGGTAAGACCCTCACCAGGCAGCTAGGACCCTCACCAGGCAGCTAGGACCCTCACCAGGCAGCTAGGACCCTCACCAGGCAGTTAGGACCCTCACCAGGCAGCTAAGACCCTCACCAGGCAGCTAGGACCCACACCCACAGCTAGGACCCTCACCAGGCAGCTAGGACCCTCACCAGGCAGCTAGGACCCTCACCAGGCAGCTAGGACCCTCACCAGGCAGCCTCCAGCCTCCAGCAGGCCTGGGGCAGGCAGGCACATCCAGCAGGCCTGAGGCCCTCAGGCGCAGCATGGAGCCTTGAACATTTACATCTACATTTATTCATTTAGCAGACGCTTTCATCCAAAGCGACTTACAGAAAGTACAGGGACATTCTCCCTGAGTCAAGTAGGGTGAAGTGCCTTGCCCAAGGACACAACGTCATATAGCCACAGCCGGGGCTCGATCTCACAACCTTCCGATCATGAGGCCAACGCCTTAACCGTTGAGCCATCTGACGACCCCAGCCTGAACACAGCCTTCCTGAACACTTCCACATTCCCGTCACACCCCTGAAGGAAGCCCAGAGCTGGGAAGCTGCGCTCCTTCTAACATCATTAAGTGGAGATGTTTATTAAGGTTCCCCCGATACTGGAGGATCTTTTGCTCCCGTCCAAGCTAAAACCTGCGTGTGTGTGTGTGTGTGTCTCTGTTCCTGTGTGTGTGTCTCTGTTCCTGTGTGTGTCAGAATCTCTGTTTGTGTGTGTGTGTGTCAGAATCTCTGTTTCTGTGTGTGTGGCATCAGAGTATCTCACACACACACACAGTGATGCAGATGCGCACACACACCTTTAAAGCTCAGAGTGTTTGTGTTGTTGGGGGTCCAGGGTGTGTGCATGCAGAGTACTGTCTGCTCCAATCACAGGGCTGACAGCAGGCAGTGTGGCAGTGCTGCTTCAGGGGGCGGGGCATCACCTGCAGCTCTCATTAAAACCCTCCGACTGCTCTCTGCGTGTTGCCATGGCTACGCCTCGGACGACGGAGCAGGATCAGTCACATCGCAAAAACTATTGACGTCTCACGCTCCCTAGCAATATACACACACACACCACGCACACACTGTCACACACACTCATCCTCAACCTTCGAAATAAGCGTTTCCTGGGACTTAAAACACCCAGGGTTCCAGCCTGACAAAGAATACGTGTGTGTGTGGTAGAAGAGCGTGTGTGTGTGTGTGGTAGAAGAGCGTGTGTGTGTGTGTGTGTGGTAGAAGAGCGTGTGTGTGTGTGTGGGTGTGTGTGTGTGGTAGAAGAGCGTGTGTGTGTGTGTGTGTGTGTGTGTGGTAGAAGAACGTGTGTGTGTGTGCGTGTGTGTGGTGATATGTGGCGGTGGGGTCGTAGATATTCGAATCCCAGATGTTCAGCTGCTGCAGAGGCATGAATGAGAGACAGAGGATCTAAATCTCTCAAGTCCAAACATCCTCTTCATCTCACAGTCAACAGATATGAAGTGAGATGGGAAGTTCTGCACTGCTGATAGTGTGAGATATCCCAGAACTTAACCTGGGGTCACACATGTATGCTACACACACACACACACACACAACTGCCTCTACAGAAACCACACACACAACTGCCTCTACAGAAACCACACACACACACACACAACTGCCTCTACAGAAACCACACACACACACACAACTGCCTCTACAGAAACCACACACACAACTGCCTCTACAGAAACCACACACACACACACACAACTGCCTCTACAGAAACCACACACACACACACACACACAACTGCCTCTACAGAAACCACACACACACACACACACACAACTGCCTCTACAGAAACCACACACACACACACACAACTGCCTCTACAGAAACCACACACACACACACACACAACTGCCTCTACAGAAACCACACACACACACACACACACACAACTGCCTCTACAGAAACCACACACACACACACAACTGCCTCTACAGAAACCACACACACAACTGCCTCTACAGAAACCACACACACACACACACACACACACACAACTGCCTCTACAGAAACCACACACACACACACACACACACACACACACACACAACTGCCTCTACAGAAACCACACACACACACACACAACTGCCTCTACAGAAACCACACACACACACACAACTGCCTCTACAGAAACCACACACACACACACAACTGCCTCTACAGAAACCACACACACAACTGCCTCTACAGAAACCACACACACACACACACACAACTGCCTCTACAGAAACCACACACACACACACAACTGCCTCTACAGAACACACACACACGCACAACACACACAACTGCCTCTACAGAAACCACACACACACACACACAACTGCCTCTACAGAAACCACACACACACACACAACATACGCTTGTGTGTGTGTGTGTGTGGTTCTCACCTGTTCTTGGCGTTCCAGCCAGCGGTCCACCATGGGGTGGTTAGCGCTCAGCGAGGATCGAGCCGTCTCCCTCTGGAACTCTCTCTGATTGGTCCAGCCCCCGCATCCCTGGGGAGGCTGCGGTAGGTGTCCAGGCCTTTACCCTGGTCACACACACACACACACACACACACACAATCAACATCCCTGCCATCCCTCTCCCAGCTAACTGACCACAAGCTGCTGTTAGCAGCAGGTTAGCAGGCTAACAGGTTAGCACATTTACCAGGTTAGGTAAAGGTTAGGCACAGTTACCAGGTTTATCCAAAGCGACTTACAGTAAGTAGACATTTTCCCTGAGGAAAGTGCCTTGTGGGGGGGGAAGGGGGGGGGGGTGAGCACCTTAGCGGGCTAGCGGATGATTGGTACCTTTCGCTCCAGGCTGTTGGTTCCGGTGGAGTGCTGGTGGGACTTGAGGAAGCCGGCGGTGGTGGACCACCGCGTGGGGTTCCTCCGGGATGGCTCCTCTGGCTGGGCCCCCGGGGGTCGGAGAAGGGGCCGTTCACCGTCAGCAGCAGGGCGGGGTCACTGCTGCGGCGCACGTGGAGGGGCATGTCTGCGGGGGGGGGGGGGGGCAGGGGGGTACAGGGGCTGGGTTTTAACAGCAGAACAGAGAGAGCAGAGACCTTCTGCACACCATCTAGTGTGAGGATTTAGCTTGATATAGGCTCCCCTTTTCTGGGTTCTTTTGTGAAACCCTCTGTGGTATAAACAGGGATGTAGAAACACATTTGATTTGGTCTACTGGAGAAACAGATTAGCCAAGGAGGTAGAGGAGGGGGAGATGATACTGCTCCAATTCCCAGAAAGCAGTGCGTGGACAGCCCGTCGTCACACTACTTTAATTAGCACTGGGCTAACGGTTAATTGAATTGGGGATTACAGATTTCATCAGGCTCACAACAATTATTTCTCCTGAACGCCGTACAACGCCGTACAATCTTTCTCCTTTAGCTTGTTCCAACAGTAGCAAAGACCAGGCGTTTCCATTATCGGTGGCAAGATTAAAATCTTATCAATTAAAATCGGTACGATAACAGCAGCTCTCGGGAGATTAAAACCGTGTGCCATCAAGAACAAAGCTCCACATTTCGATTTTAAACACCCAAATTCTGCTTTAGTCATTCTGCACTGCAAAATGAACCTAAGGTAGAATTCATTACTCCGACTAGGAGATGGGTGATTCATCCAGGTTTAATTACAGTATCCAAATTTAAAGTTAGATTCATTATCGCACATTCAGATCTCATCTCAGAATCTCATTACGTCTCGTCTGACCTCTATGACGCCGTCTACAGTGCAGATTAACCACAGATCCAAGCTTTCCAGCGGATGGAGACATGGGTTTACCAGGCACAGCAAGGAGGACCCGCCTCTCATGTGGAGGGAAGGATCCGATAGGAGGAGAGGGGATGGACAGAGGGAGGTGAAGACAAGAGTGAGACCAAAACAAGTCGCTCAGCCTCCTCGATCGTCTCTCTGGGTCAGCGTCCATTTGGACAGGAAGTGACACGCCTGTGCTGCTTGACCGGTCGACGGGGGGTGGGACAGGATGCTGGGGGACACTTACTGGTTCGGAGGGCGGAGGGCGTGACCTCGATCTCGCTGGCGGCCTGGTAGGGGGTGGAAGGCCGACACGTTGCTGGCGTTGGGCTCGCTGGCGAACAGGTCGGGGCTCTGGGTACCTGTGGAGCTGGCACTGGTGCCATCCCCCCCAGGTGAGGCTCCTGCTCCTCATACACCGCCACCAGCTGGGAGGGGGAGGAGAGGGGGAGGAGAGAGGAGGGGGAGGAGTAGGAGAGAGGGGAGGAGAGAGGTAAAGGGGCGGAGGGGGAGAAGAGAGGGGAGGAGAGAGGGAAAGGGGCGGAGGGGGAGGAGACGAGGGAGGAGAGGGAGGGGAGGGGAGGGGAGGAGAGAGGGAAAGGGGCGGAGGGGGAGAAGAGAGGGGAGGAGAGAGGGAAAGGGGCGGAGGGGGAGGAGACGAGGGAGGAGGAGGGGAGGGGAGGGGAGGAGAGAGGTAAAGGGGCGGAGGGGGAGAAGAGAGGGGAGGAGAGAGGTAAAGGGGCGGAGGGGGGAGGAGACGAGGGAGGAGAGGGAGGGGAGGGGAGGGGAGGGGGAGGAGAGGGGGAGGAGAGAGGAGGGGAGAGTAGGAGAGAGGTAAAGGGGCGGAGGGGGAGAAGAGAGGGGAGGAGAGAGGGAAAGGGGCGGAGGGGGAGGAGACGAGGGAGAAGAGGGAGGGGAGGGGAGGGGAGATGGAAAGGGGCGGAGGGGGGAGGAGGACGAGGGAGGAGAGGGAGGGGAGGGGGAGGAGAGATGGAAAGGGGCGGAGTGGGAGGAGGAGGAAAGGGGAGGAGGAAAGGGGGGGGGGGATATGGAATGAAAGACAGGGGGGTGGATGAAGGGAGGGAGGGAAGACAAAAAAGGTCAAAAGGTGAGTCAAAGCCGGTCTGTTTCCACACCTTCTCCCTGGATCAGCAGCGCCTATCAGATACCATCAGACCAGGATGTTGTCAAACATGGCGTGAGGTCCGAAACAGAAACGTCACTTCTCCAACACAGGCTCATATGAACGCCACATGTCACGGTGTGGGTGATGACCCCTGGGGTCCCTCTCGGTCAGGGGTGCGATCGGGGGCTTTAAACCCTGATCGCACCCTCTCATGTCTGGGTCTGTCTTCTTCAAAACTGCCCTGCTGCCAACAGTCTCATCCATCCCTGGGCTCTGAGACCACAGGTTGATCTCATTTGATATTCATACCATCGCACATCCACAGGCTAGTGTGTGTGTGTGTGTGTGTGTGTGTGTGTGTGTGTGTGTGGGTGTTTTCAGCTGGTACCAGTTAACTTCCAGGCAGTGACAGGAAGGATCCCAGCTCAGTATTAACAATGCAGTCACACGCTGTCCGCATTAAAACACATTTCTTCTGGTGTGCTTCGTGCCTGAGACCGAGCAATGCAGCTCCCGCTCCCCACCTTGATCCCCACAGCTAGAACAGAACTACAGAAAAGGTCACCAAAACAAACGCAGTCCATAGCTATCCGCCAGTGGGTAATGTAGTTTTTAATTTATTTTATTCCTTTCTTTAAATGAATATCTGACTGTTTTCTACAGCCCCCTCTCCGTGGAGGGGGGGGGGGGGGGGGGGGGGGGGGGGGGGGGGTCCTCTGCTGCGGTGCGTTCATCTAGCCGGGCTCGAGAACCCCGCGGTGTCCCAGCATGCACTGCAGACACCCTGGTGGGTTACCAACAAAGCTAAAAGGGCAGAGAGAGATGAGAACTCGCTCTCCCATCAGCCCCCCTGCAGGTCGGAAGCACCGAGCCAGAGTGACATCATTAGAACCTGGCTTCCTCAGGGAAAGACACATACCTCGCGCTGCAGGAGGGGAAGGGGTCAAAGGTCATCTTGTAAAGGAACAGCAGGGTGCTTGGGTGTGTGCGTGTGTGTGAGAGAGAGGGTGTGTATGTACTGTATCTCCTGCATTGCAGATCTTCTAATAAACCCCAAAGCCCAATTATAAAAAGCCACAGTTGTTAAACTGTGCACCAAGTGAAGTCGACTCAGCAAAACAGGTTCTCACGACCGAGGCCCCAGGGGCCCCTAATATATCAGAGATAAAATAAGACTGGCTCGTTGTTCCACGGAGAACCTTGTCATCTGGTGCCAATTAGAAAGCATCCTGGAGTACAGCACAGAACACAGGCTTGCTGTTTATTTAGGGCTTAGAGCCTTCTACATGTAGCTAGAAGAATGTGAGATATAATCACACGCCATGACAGTCAAACCCCAGCGAGAGCTCATGGGGGTACGACACCGCCCCCCTGGAGGGGTACGTCACCGCCCTCCTGGCCCGGAGGGAGAGCAGCCAGCTGGCCAGCACCTCCTAACCCTGCAGTCATGCTAATGACGTGTTCTCTGCGGGTCTGTCCTCCTGAGCTCCAGCTGTGGTGATGGGAGGGGGGGCACCTGGAGGGGTGGTGGAGCCTGGGGGTGGTGATTGATGACTGGAGGGGGGGCATGTGGAGGGGGGGTGGAGTCTGGAGGTGGTGATGATGACTGGAGGGGGGGCATGTGGAGGGGGGGGTGGAGTCTGGAGGTGGTGATGATGACTGGAGGGGGGGCATGTGGAGGGGACAGTGGGTGGAGCCTGGAGGTGGTGATGATGTTGGGGGGGGGGGGCATGTGGAGGGGACGGGTGGTGAGCCTTGAAGTGGTGATGATGGTGGAGGTGGTGGGAGTGGTGGTGTTGGGGTGGTGATGGTGGTGGGGGTGGTGGTGATGATTGTGATGGGGATGGTGGGTGGTGATGTTTAACGGTGTGTGATTGTGATGGTGATGGTGGTGGGGGGGTGGTGATGATTGTGATGGTGGTGGTGATGTTGCGGTGGTGATGGTGGTGGGGGGTGGTGATGATTGTGATGGTGGTGGTGATGTTTGCGGTGGTGATGGTGGTGGGGGGTGGTGATGATGGTGGTGGTGATGTTTGCGGTGGTGATTGTGATGGTGGTGGTGATGTTTATGGTGGTGATGTTTGAGATGGTGATGGGGGTGTTGGTGGGAGACCTGCAGGCTAGGCTGTCTATCCACACAAGAAAACACAACCTCACCCCGCCCACACATCTCCCCCCTTCCACCGCAACCCCCCTTTTCATCTCTCATCTAATTGCAACCTGACAAGCACAGTCGAGACCCCCCCTCCTCCCCACCATCACCACCACCAGAGGTGAATCATTGCTGCATGGCTGTGTACTGAACACAGGTGGTCTTCCCTAAGGCGAACACAACATGTTCAAAGAGTGCGTGTTGACTGGCTTTGGAGTCTGACATTCTGAGCAACAAAGGAAAAAAAGGGATAATGAAAGACAAAGCAAGAGAGAAAGAGGGGTGGAGAGGGAGGGAGAGAAGAGAGGGAGGACAGACGGACAGGTCTGTAGACTCACCTCCCTGTAGACCTCTCAGTGACAGGTCTGTAGACACACCTCCCTGTAGACTTCTCAGTGACAGGTCTGTAGACCTACCTCCCTGTAGACCTCTCAGTGATAGGTCTGTAGACCTACCTCCCTGTACACCTCTCAGTAACAGGTCTGTAGACCTACCTCCCTGTAGACCTCTCAGTAACAGGTCTGTAGACCTACCTCCCTGTAGACCTCTCAGTAAACAGGTCTGTAGACCTACCTCCCTGTAGACCTCTCAGTGACAGGTCTGTAGACCTACCTCCCTGTAGACCTCTCAGTGACAGGTCTGTAGACCTACCTCCCTGTAGACCTCTCAGTGAGAGGTCTGTAGACTCACCTTGATCATGTCATCAGTCTATTCCAGGGAGCACATGACACTTACAGCTCACCCCTTAACAAACCACTGTTAGCTGGAGGGGAACCAACGGCCTCTACGATAAAAGGGATCATTGGGGAGTGATTTAAACGTAACCCCTGCTTGTGCCAATTGGGCAGAGCTCAGACGGTTTTTCTTCATAAATCTCCTGGTCGATGGGGCGTCCAAGAACCTCAGTGACATCTAGAACGATGGACCATCGATCATCATGACTGGACTGTACTCAGGGCCGATAACAAAGAGCCGGGTAGTGACTCATCACATTCTTACAGTACTTAGGCTATCCCTGCCTCTGTATAGAGCACAACCAACTCTAGACCTTACGCTGGCCTTCATCCAGCAGTCTTGGTGGAAAGCTTGGTGGAAAGCTTGGTGGAAAATGTAAAGAATTTAATGGCACTTAGGAATAGTATGTCACTTCACGTAATCTAAAGCGCTTTAGAACAATCTGTTGGTCCCCATATGGTGACTTTCCAGTGTTGTTTGTTGTATCTCTTGCTTTATGGTCACAATTGTTGTGTTATGCATTTATAGTTCTTCCCTTGGCACTTATTGGTTCTCATGATGTATGATTCACAATCTAAAAAACCGACTGTATTCGGGGTCTATCACGTTGCTATGCTCAATGACAGATGCTCTTGTAAAAGCTCTCTCTTGTAAGTCGCTTTGGATAAAAGTGTCTGCTAAATGAATGAATGTAAATGTAAAGCCATGCGAACAGCAGGATTGAAATGCACAGCATCTCTGAACAGCATCAGCAGCAACATTATGACCCCTCTATCTATTTTATCAGCAACAATGCCAAACATCTGGAGACCGTGGAGACAGTCTGAATGGAATATAACTGAATTATAACCCAGAGAACTGAACTGTAATTGGGAGAAGGAGAAACAGTATTTCTAATTGCATGAGGACGTGATTCACTTATTTGTTTATTAAAATTTCTATAGAAGGAAACTGCTATTCAGTCAGCAGTAAATTATAGCCTGTCAGCTTTAGAAAAATCCTACATAACTTTTGATCAAACTATATACTCGAATACTGTATGGGGGACACATTTTAGGTTGCCATGACGCTCATGAAGCAAGTCTGATCACAGGACACGACTTCCCTTTACATGACTTCACTTTACATGACGTCACTTTACATGACGTCACTTTACATTATGTCACTTTACATTACATCACTTTACATGACTTCACTTTACATGACTTCACTTTACATGACGTCACTTTACATGACGTACTTTACATGACGTCACTTTACATGACGTAACTTTACATTATGTCACTTTACATTACATCACTTTACATTACTTCACTTTACATTAAGGTCACTTTACATGACGTCACTTTACAATCTGTAAGAACTGGAAGTGTTGAACTCTAATAATGCTTTTCATCTGCAGGACAAGCTAACTAAACTCAGCTCGCTGTGTTTGTTATCCACACTGAAAACCACCAAAGCAGAAACTGCTGCTAGTCTGTTGGCCCTGTTCGACCCAAACTTAAACAATATTTCACCACTTTCGCTGGTTCATTTCGTAGACGACCACAGGAAAGTTTTACAACTGCTCTTTAAAGGGTCAACATCGATTCGTTCGGTAGCCTCTAAGCAGTAATCCGTGGTTTCACCAATTTGTCTTGGAGATTTCTTGGGCAGTTCATCCTATAAAACACCCATAAATCCACAATACAGTTACTGTACAACGAGCAATTACATTCTTAACTACCCACTCAGTTATGTATTTAATGAATATAATTTAGCATATGTAATTGCTGGATATAATGCATAGCATATAGTGATTGGTGTCTTATCTATCTAGGCCAATGCAACACCATGCTAAAGAAGTGTGATCCTGTCCCAGCACTCGCATAACTGAAGAAGAATGTGCGTCTAAGCTTGCTAACGAGCTCCATACATCACACAGAACAGTCCTAATCACATAGAGGCTTAATATAACCTGCATTACCTCAATCAACAGTTTCTTAAACCAATCAACACTTAACCAGAAACACTGGTCTAGTTTGGGGTACATGTGTGGGGGAGGAAGAGAGAGTGTGTGTGGTGTGCGTGTGTGTGTGTGTGTGTTAGTGTGTTAGTGTGGTGTGTCATTTGGGTACATGAGTGGGGGAGGAAGAGAGAGAGAGTGTGTGTGTGTGTGTTAGTGTGTGTGTGGTCATTTGGAGTACATGAGTGGGGGAGGAAGAGAGAGAGTGTGTGTGTGTGTGTTAGTGTGTGTGTCATTTGGGGTACATGAGTGGGGGAGGAAGAGAGAGAGTGTGTGCGTGTGTGTGTGTGTGTGTTAGTGTGTGTGTGTCATTTGGGGTACATGTGTGGGGGAGGAAGAGAGAAAGAGTGTGTGTGTGTTAGTGTGTGCGTTAGTGTGTGTGTGTTAAACTAACAAGGCAGCCCTGAGACGTGCTGTGGAGAACAGCTTAATGGTTCCTTCTGATAGCTGCTCCATGCAGCACTGGTGCAAGGCAGAGATAAGTTTGTGAAGAACACAGACTCCAAGCCAGACTCATAAATCTAAGGACAGAAAGAACTAGAAGTCTGATAATGTCCAGCTGAACAGAGGCAGGAAAGGAAACACTCCTAAATGACGCTGTGTTGGTGCTGTTTTCATGTGGAGATGTAGGTGTGTGTTTGTGTGTGGGTGTGTGTGT
>CM059300.1:4110000-4135000 GCA_030340665.1 Neosalanx taihuensis
TTCTGTCCCGCAGGAGTCCCGCAGAACGCCCAGAATGCATCCCTTCTTCCCTCGTCTCTGCCGGCTCAGCAGGATGTTTCCATCCTTCGCGGGAAGTCACAGTGAAACCGTGGAGGTGTGGAGAGAGCCAGCTGACAGGACACATCCACGGCAGCACCAGGGACCAGGGAGGCATTAAGAACACCTCCACCATGTAGCCATCAGAGCGGTCTGCCTAAACACTGTTCCCACAACCCCCCTCCCCACCTCCCCCCCCTCCACCGGCCGAGGTTTTAACAGCTACTGGGTCTCGGCACCCCAGACGAGGGGATAATGGCCCCTCGGGAGGGTTTTCCTGGTGAGAAACAGCCTGAAGAGGCTGGAAGAGGCCAGCCTCTACTGCTCCAGCAGTGCGGAGGGTCTATTACAACTTCCGCTCTTATCCAGAGCGACTCACAGCAAGTACAGGGACCCCGTCATTCCCTCCTGAGGCAAGTACGGTGAAGTGAAGACAACGTCATTTCTGCGCGGCCGGGAATCGAACCGGCAACCTTCCGATTACTAGTCCGATTCCCTAACCGCTCAGCCACCTGACTCCCTCCTGTAGCAGAGTCTCCACACGACCATTCCCTTGTCAGTGAGACACACTGATGAAACCAGGGTTATGGATTTCCAAACCAGTGCTGAAAGGCCAGGCAGGCCTTGGAGTAACTGGTTCACAAGTCTGAACAGAGGATTTATCCCCAAAACAGACATTTAATGGATTACAAACATCTCACAAAGACAATACTGCTTATTGGACACTAAAAGGATTGGAACTGTGTGAATTTCTCTTTAAATGTGTTTTAATGTAACTTCCTGCCCCTTTGTTACAAATAACTCATTCTTGGTATCCAGATGTTCGTGCAAAACTAACATTTACATTTCTGAATGTTACATTGTTAGTTATTGAAGTCAAGAGCGTCCACTGACATTTGAAACATACACACTCAAGACCCTTTCACACCTACATGCCAATCCCAGCATGGGACCATCTTCAGATAAGGAATGACCATCTTCAGATAAGGGGAGACCAAACCCCCTTACTTTACCTAGTATAAAAGTACCAAACCTAGAATTCTGCCCGCTCTTTCGTCCGGATCATTCTGAGGATCGCAACCTTGGAGTGATCTGTTATATTGAGCAAACAACCATTCAACTGAACCAAGGACCATAACGGAAGTTAAGGAACACTTCCTTTTATTTCTTGGACAACAACCACAAGGAAGATCAACCCTACCTTTCTTCAACGGACAAAGTAACTGTGACTGGCTAATTTCTTACGCGTAGACATTGGCATAGTGTGGTGAAATGTAACTTGATTTAAGTTTAGTCTTCCTGTCGTTAGCATAGCTTAGCATAACTGTCCTTTGTCTACTACTAGGCCAATCCTTCCCCTTTCCCCTGTCTTCTGTCCGTCATTTTCGGTATAAAAACACTGTATCGTTATACAACTAATCTACATAAATTCTGGTATTTGTTTCATCAATCCATTTGCTTTAAATAAACCTTTTTGTATAAAATTCCCCGTTATCGGATCTGCGCTAATTCTAAGGAACACATGACTCCAGGTTATGAGACTGATCAAGAGGCTATTATATACTTTATTCATCCAAAAGGTTTTCCTCAATTCCTTTACAAAAATAGAGGTGGTGCCCTGTTTATTAGATATTCAACAAGATATGAGATACATCCATTCCTTTCGTAGCATGCTTGTGAACCAGGTTCACACACAGTTACACTCCCCTATCAGGAGGGTGTGGCCCCTCTTGTCTTCAGTATTTGGGGAGAGGGGGAGTCTAACAGACCCAGGGCCCGCGCTGCGCTGCAATAAGCAGCTTCCGCTGCAGTAGAGACAGCAGAAATCCTAAAGCGATACCTTTACACAATGGCTGCTGTCGGCGAGAGAGAGGAAGAGCTGGCAGGAGGGATAAGTAACAAACGAGCTCTTTTACAGGGACAACAGAAGACTGTTTAGTGTCGGAAGCAGGTCTGACATCGACGCAGCCAAACAAGGCCGCCGAAATCTGCACGATTAAGCCCCCCTAGCTTTGACAACAGACGTCGAAAAGATGACGGGATGGAAAATGCTTGTCCAAACACTATAAGCAGTTGGAGGTTTGTAGAGGCACTCTAGTTTGATTTCTTGTCATCAAGCCATTTTCTAATCATTTACATTTTCCTTCAGACGTCAAACACTGGTTCATGACCCTAAACATCATTCATCCATATTACCTCCACATTAGACTTTCCACACACGAGGGGAATCGTTTCCTGAATTGGGATCCTGTTCCCTTATATCATACCTGTGTTTATGTGGATATAAATGGAATGTTTCCCCAGGAACAAAGAAAAACGGAACGATTGTTTCGAAAACTGCCTTGCTCAGCGCTCTAACCGCAAAGACGTGAATCTTTGAGATCGGCTGGCTGAGGTAACGGAGAGAACTCCAGCTAACACGCCGCCTGGACTGTTAGCCAGGGTTAGCTTGTTAGTTGGTTAGCCTGAAGCCCTGGAGGCCCAGCAGAGCAGCAGAGGGAGCCTGAGATCACAACAACAGCCAGACCTTCCCCCTCACAAGCGTTACATCTGTTTGCATCACCTCTCAGGATGGCCGCCGGGGGCTGTCGCGTGGGTCGAGCCGAAAGCTCGTCTCTCTGGCGGCGGCGGCGCTAGCTGAGAGCGTCCGGAGAGGGGCGTGTGATTGGACGCTCGGAGGGGGGGTTGGTTTTGTTCTCAGAAAGCCAGTCCAGCGCCGGGAGCCCATTCATCAGGAACCAGCGCACGAGTGGAAATGAGTCTGCATGATATCTGAGCCAATTACAGTGACAGGAGGGGGAGGACGGGGGGAGGGAGGGGGGGAGGACAGCAGGGAGACTTTGACTAATGCTCCCTGGGACGTCGCTTTACCCAGCATGCTCGGCAGCAGGACTGGGTGAGGCAAAGCTGGCTTGTCACTTTGGAACGGGACTGTGGCCTGACATTATGAGCTGTGTGTGTGTGTGTGTGTGCGTGTGTGTGTGCGTGCGTGTGTGTGTGTGCGTGTGTGTGCAGACACATCTGTCCTAACTGATGCCACAAACACACCCCCGACCTGGAGAGGCAGTGGGGGTCAAACAGGCACATGCCTGGCCACATCCCCAGGTGACCTCTGACCCTGCAGGAACCCCCCCCCCACAGCTCCTCTGGAGTGACAGGTTAGACTGGGATGGCTGACAGGCCTCGGACTTGTCTGTCTGGGGGAAACACCAGGAGCTCCTGAGGGAACCTCCTCTCCCTCTCCGTCTCTCTCTGTAAACGCACGTATCAAAGGTGATCTTCTACAACCTCTGAGCTCTCAGCGCTAAAAGCTTCTTCAAAGACTGGAGAGCCTTGCAGATCTGGAGAAGATGGCTGTTTCTACCTAATGGCCCCTTGTACAAATGTAGCATGAGTCTTCATGTATTTGTGGGGAGTGATGATCATTGGCTAACCCCTGTTTCATCATCCTACATCATGCACACCCATGAGAGCCATCCAGGGGGGTTTAATGGTGTCTGGGTGGACAGAGGTGTGTGTGTGTGTATGGTCTGTGTGTAGCTGTGTGTGTGTGTGTGTGTGTGTGTGTCTAAGTGTGTGTGTAGTCTGTGTGTAGCTGTGTGTGTGTCTCTAAATGTGTGTGGGGGTGTGGTCTGTGTGTGTGTGTCTCTAAGTGTGTGTGTGGGTGTGGTCTGTGTGTAGCTGTGTGTGTCTCTAAATGTGTGTGGGGGTGTGGTCTGTGTGTAGCTGTGTGTGTCTCTAAGTGTGTGTGTGGGTGTGGTCTGTGTGTAGCTGTGTGTGTCTCTAAGTGTGTGTGTGTGTGTGGTCTATGTGTAGCTGTGTGTGTCTCTAAGTGTGTGTGTGGGTGTGGTCTGTGTGTAGCTGTGTGTGTCTGTAAGTGTGTGTGTGGGTGTGGTCTGTGTGTAGCTGTGTGTGTCTGTAAGTGTGTGTGTGGGTGTGGTCTTTGTGTAGCTGTGTAACACTCTCACTCATAATATCCACAGGCTGCGTGTGAGAGTGTGTGTTTGGGAGAGAGACCCTGGCAGCAGCGTCTGGCAGGGCTGATTTCATCAGGAGCGTCTGCAGTCCTCTCAGTCCTGCAGCCCCACCCCACCCCCCCCCCCCCCACCCCGACCCCCCTTATGCATGGCATTACAGGAAGTTACGCACCTCCTGTTTAATCGTAATCAGCTCTCTTAGCGCCATTTAAGACCTGTCCTGTACCCCTCGGTGTCACACTGCCACCAGACAGCCCGGCAACCAATCACCTTAGCTGACGCGTTCCGAGCGGGTTCAAACAGACCAATTAAAAAGCGGGAGGCCCAAACTGCTGACGTTTGGTTTGGCGTCCGCGTGGGCGAGCAGGGTGAGGAGAGAGCGGGCTAATGAGGTCACATCTCACCGCAGGAGTACGACCAGGACATCCCGCTGGGATAACATGCACACGGCTACCTGCGTGTGTGTGGGTGTGTGTGTGGGTGTGTGGGTGGGTGTGTGGGTGGGTGGGTGGGCGTGTTTGTGTATTTGTGTATGTGTATGCATAGATGGGCAGGTGTGTACTTGTGTGTCCGGTGGGTGCATTAGAGTGTGTGTGTGTGCGTGTGTGTGTGTGTGTGTATGAGAGAGAGAGCGACAGAGAGAGAGCGAGCGAGCGAGCTACCATCTTAATTAAGCACGGCCTCTACGGGAGAAGACTCATTAAGATGTGCTGACAGGGAGGAGGGTGCTAGGAGACCGTTGCTACCGGAGACAGGAGGGGGGGGGGGGGGGGGGATGTGGGATTGGACGATCCATGTGACGTGGTCTTGTTAGAGTCTGGATTCCCAGGAGGAGAGAGAGAGGAGGTTATGGAGGTCATATGTACATGTTGTAAACAGGTATGCTTAGAGTGTGTGTGTGTGTGTGTGTGTGTGTGTGTGTGTGTGTGTGTGTGTGTGTGTGTGTGTGTGTGTGTGTGTGTGTGTGTGGCCTACTTCTGTGTCTGTAAATTCCACACATATGTTCAGAGTCACTGTGTCTGTGTGTGTGTCTGTGTGTGTGTGTGTCTGTGTGTGTGTGCGTCTGTGTGTGCAGAAACACACACTAGCCTCTCCTCATCCCTTCTAATGGTTCCAGTCAAGAGGAGAGGAGAGGATGGATCTAAAAAGCCTCCTGTCCATGCTCCTCTCCCCCCAGCAGACAGACGAGCTGGGATCTGCACGATATCTCTGCTGTCTATCACCCTCCAACCCTCTCTGTTCCCAGATAGCATCTCAGTCCTGCTGCCTCAGCCCTGAAACTGAGCTGGGCTTTACCGGAACGTTCCACGGTACTCGTTCCTCTGATCCTTATCCATTCTGCTAATGCTGAGGATGGGCCGGTCGGGGGGGTGGGGGGGGGCGGTCGGGGGGGGGGGCCGGCGGCTCTAGGGGAGACGAGAGGGTTCGCTTCCTGCTTCTCCACATCAGGGGACGGCTTCTCAGGGAAGCGTCCGTAAGAGCATCAGAACGAGCTGCGGTGTCCAGAGGCCATGCCTGAGGGGGGGAGAGGGGGTTGGGGCACCGGCAAACGTCCTGTACCCCCCTCCAGAAAACCTCCACTGTCAGTATACCAGCTAGGTGGAAGGGAATGAAGGTGTGTGTGTGTGTGTGTGTGTGTGTGTGTTTATGGCCTGTGTGTGTAGGTGTATGGGTGTGTGTGCGTGTAGGTGTGTGTGTGTATGTGTGTATGTATGTATGTAGGTGTGTGTGTGTGTATGTATGTATGTAGGTGTGTGTGTTTGTGTAGGTGTGTGTGTTTGTGTAGGTGTGTGTGTGTGTGTGTGTGTGTGTGTGTGTGTGTGTGTGTGTGTGTGTGTGTGTGTGTGTGTGTGTGTGTGTGTGTGTGTGTGTGTGTGTGTGTGTGTGTGTGTGTGTGTGTGTATGTAGGTGTGTGTGTGTATGTGTGTATGTATGTAGGTGTGTGTGTTTGTGTAGGTGTGTGTGTGTGTGTGTAGGTGTGTGTTTGTATGTAGGTGTGTGTGTCTGTATGTAGGTGTGTGTGTGTGTGTGTGTTTCCCTCGGAGAGGCTGGAGGGAGCTGCTTCATCAGAGTCTGGCCTCTGGCCCATCTCCACATCCTGTTGACCAGCCTTCATCCACTTCCTGCTGGATTCCTGACCACTTCCTGTCTGCTCTGAGGCTTCACAATGTGTCTTGGAAGAGCGGGGGTGACAGGAAACAGGAAGTCATCACTGCAGGGGAGTGCGGCTTGAGTTTGAAATTCAGACACTCCTACTAAGATAGCAGCAAACAGTTAAATATTAACAGATGAATTCAGTCTGATCCCTTCTTATTCCTTTCTATCTCTCTCTCTCTCTCTCTCTCTCTCTCTCTCCCTCTCTCGCTCTCTCTCTCCCTCTCTCCCTCTCTCTCTCTCTCTCTCTCCCTCTCTCTCTTTCTCTCCCTCTCTCGCTCTCTCTCTCGCTCTCTCTCTCTCTCCCTCTCTCTCCCCTCTCTCTCTCTCCCTCCCTCTCTTTCTCCCTCTATCTCTCTCACACACACACACACACACACACACACACACACACACACACACACACACA
Organism: Neosalanx taihuensis; assembly: GCA_030340665.1. Classification (NCBI taxonomy): domain Eukaryota; kingdom Metazoa; phylum Chordata; class Actinopteri; order Osmeriformes; family Salangidae; genus Neosalanx; species Neosalanx taihuensis. Next base: position 4,116,598 of record CM059300.1, read on the forward strand.
CACCAACGATAACAACAGCCTAACACCTCCAGAGCAGCCCTGCCCAGCGCTCCCATGGAGACATGATCCAGGTCCTGAGAGGCAGCCAGCCAGGCCAGGCGCTCCTCCTGCCTGCTGCAGCCCCCCAACCCTGACACCACAGCGCCCCCTACAGCAGGGATCCAGGACTGCACCTGGGAACGCTGCGCTGCGTTTAGCACTCAAAGACGTACAAAGACCTGGGCATCTGCCGCCATATGCTCTAACCACTAAACTGCTGCTAATAATTTGTTGACAGTTTTAGATGGATTATGGGATAACAGAACAAATATGAACACTGGCGGTCTCTCCTGTCCGCTTCTCTCTCTCTTTCTCTCCCTCCCTCACACCCCCACAACACACAAACACACCCCCACATCCCCAAAAACAAACAAGCCGAAGCCTGACACAACGTCAACAAACAGACCCACGGTTCAAGCCTCAGACCGCAGCTGTGGTTCCCAGTCAGCCTGGGACACAGACACAGTGTCCCTGCAGCGGAGGCCATGACACGTGAAGGCGCCCTGCTCATCGAGGCGAACTGAGGAGGTCCCAGAGGGCCTCCAGTGTTCGCCGCTTCCCCCTCCGCATGTACGGCGCTCCACTGCTGAGAACCCGTGTGGCCCTAATCTGGAGAAAACACCAGCGATTCAACGGTCCAACAGCGCCAACCAGAGAAGCGACTCAAAGCTGTGTGATAAATCAACTTCAAACCTCAGTAATTACTGGATTAGGAAACGTGTCGAAATACTTTAGAGAAATGATAGAGGGAAACTCTGCCAAAACTGAGGAGATAAACATGCCTTGAACTGAACCGAACCCTGAGGAGAAAACGTCCCTTCATCTACACCTAGCGTTACTTAAACGTTCCTTGACAGTTAATCGCAACACCTAGCGTCACTTAAACGTTCCTTGACAGTTAATCGCAACACCTAGCGTTACTTAAACGTTCCTTGACAGTTAATCGCAACACCTAGCGTTACTTAAACGTTCCTTGACAGTTAATCGCAACACCTAGCGTTACTTAAACGTTCCTTGACAGTTAATCGCAACACCTAGCGTCACTTAAACGTTCCTTGACAGTTAATCGCAACACCTAGCGTCACTTAAACGTTCCTTGACAGTTAATCGCGCAGTTTAATCTGGCAACGAAGGGTTTAACAACCCAGATGCGGCTCATAATGGGATCATTCTCCACATTTCTGGCACCGATATTTAAGATCCCTTTTATTCCCTTTGCTGATGTGTGAGGTCCAGTCTACAACAGTTGAACATTGTATGAGTCATAGCCACAACGACCCAGTTAAGAGGCACCTTTCCACCACAGGGGGGCAGCACTGTCCTAACCTAGAGGCTGAATCTACTCGAAAGACAACAGGGTCAACAGACCACGACACTAATCCAGCTGACAAACGAAACATTTTATGGATGTTCAACTCGGGAACTATATATAAACGAATCCGAAACGATTAACCGGGTTTAAGGTGACGCTTCATGCCTGCGTCACACCATTCTCTCAGATAATAATAGCTGTGCAACCAAGGAAACATCTGGGTCCATCTGAATAAAGGGAGGCAGGAACAGACAGGGAGGTGGGGGGGGGGGGGGGGGTAGTAGTATTAACACCCAGGATTTATTTGTATCAGTTGAAGCTTGTCTGAGCCTGGCTGCCGGTGACTTGACACTTGGGAGAAAGATTCCCACCATTTTAAGTTTGTCTAAACCAAATCACAAGTCTGTCAACCAGATCACTTATCACCGCAGGGTGGAAGGCTGAATAAAACCACCGCTATGGATGCATAACCACCGCCAGTCCCTGTTAGACCAACGTTAGGTCAAACCCACCGAGTAAAACTGCTCACAATTATTAAAGAACCACACAATGGCTGCTTCTTTGAATGGGAGAAGAGTTACAGCAGAAATAGATGCATTAAGGCCTCTTGCATTGCCAGGTTTAGGGAAAGGAGCACTAGCTAGCAGCCATTAGCTAACACCGAGAAGAGTTAACAGCATTTGAACCATGACCTTAAACAGAGAGTTAGCAGTCACATGCCGACACGGCAAACAGGCTACAAGTGAAATAGTCCTCATGATGAGGGCCTTCATACAGTCCTCATGATGAGGGTCTTCATACAGGCTTCATACAGTCCTCATGATGAGGGTCTTCATACAGGCTTCATACAGTCCATCATGATGAGGGCCTTCATACAGGCTTCATACAGTCCTCATGATGAGGGCCTTCATACAGGCTGCATACAGTCCTCATGATGAGGGCCTTCATACAGGCTTCATACAGTCCTCATGATGAGGGCCTTCATACAGGCTGCATACAGTCCTCATGATGAGGGCCTTCATACAGGCTTCATACAGTCCTCATGATGAGGGCCTTCATGAGGGCCTTCATACAGTCATCATGATGAGGGCCTTCATACAGGCTTCATACAGTCCTCATGATGAGGGCCTTCATACAGGCTTCATACAGTCCTCATGATGAGGGCCTTCATACAGGCTTCATACAGTCCTCATGATGAGGGCCTTCATACAGGCTTCATACAGTCCTCATGATGAGGGCCTTCATACAGGCTTCATACAGTCCTCATGATGAGGGTCTTCATACAGGCTTCAGACAGTCCTCGTGATGAGGGTCTTCATACAGGCTTCATACAGTCCTCATGATGAGGGCCTTCATACAGGCTTCATACAGTCCTCATGATGAGGGCCTTCATACAGGCTTCATACAGTCCTCATGATGAGGGCCTTCATACAGGCTTCATACAGTCATCATGATGAGGGCCTTCATACAGTCCTCATGATGAGGGCCTTCATACAGGCTTCATACAGTCCTCATGATGAGGGCCTTCATGAGGGCCAAAGACACATACATTTTCATACACACTGACAAATGTGTGGAGGCGGGGCGGGGGGGGGTGGGGGGGGGGCGGTGTTGTGTTAACCTGACAAAGACACAGATCTGTTTTCAGGTTTGTTGTCGCGAAGCGCTTCAGCGCTCAGGGCCTCTCATCTGCTGCCATGGTAACCAAGGCCAACAAGGGAGCGCAGCTTCAAGTTCCTCCTCAAGACTCGCCTTTATCGCCACGGTGACGGCTGCCATGACTGCCGGGGTTGCCGACACCTGGGGAAAACCCCCTTAAAGCTCCTACACGTTGGTGCAAACGCACCACGAAAGAGAAAACCGACAGTGAATTTGACGTGTTCGACGCGCTATTTATTCATCAACCGAATGAATAACGTTGAATGTTTAATTGCTCGACGACCGGTCCCACCGCATTCAAGCGCAGTTAAACATAATTAATATCAAACTGTGGCTTCCTCGACCTGCCTCTGGGGAGCAACTAGCCAGCTCCTCTGGTCAAGAGTCCACTTGTACTGCGTACACATAACCCCGCCCCTCTCTGGTGAACCCCCCCCCCCCACATAAAATAAACACACCCTTCTGTCCGGCTGCTCTCTCAGCCTGGCCTGGGTTTAAGACTCTCTAGAACGTTCCAGGCAGACGGACCGAGCGCTGCGGACGTGCATCGTATATATGGCATCTTGTTCTTATTAAGGGGGAGGCTGTGGAGGGGGAGGGGGAGGAGGGGGCAGAAGCCATGGAATAAGTGAGGTCATCAGGAATTCACTCTCTCTCTCTCTCTCTCTCTGTCTCTCGCTCTCTCTCTCTCTCGCGCTCTCTCGCCTCGTCTTCTGCCCTCTCTCTCCCCGCCTCCCCCCTCTCCCTCCCTCCCTCTCTCTCTCTCCCTCCCCCTCTCTCTGAGGAGTTGCAAAAATATATATATATATATAATATGAAGAGGTGTGAAGGGTATTCTGTTCTAACTGGGTGGCAGGAGGCCTCTTTAAATGTTGAACTAACAGTCAGGAGGGGAGATTCAGTGCTGACGTTACAGAGGTTGAGTCAGTTGGAACATGGCTGGTGTTTCATTGGTTTGGGGTGAATGCAAAAAGAAAAGTCCAGGCTGGGCGTGTCCATGTGACACCCAGAGGGTTGTGCTAACGTTTAGAGAGCAGCTCTCCTCAAACTGCTCCCAGCTGGAGAGGGGGGGGGAGGCAGAAGGAGAGGAGGAGGAGGGGGAGGCGGGAGAGAGAGGAGGGAGGAAGGGGGAGGGAGAGAGAGGGGCAGGTTTATCTCCTCCCTCATGGATGTCATCTCACTCATGGTCGTGAGGCTGGCGTTACAGATCACATAGCATCCAGCCTCCCTCAGCCTCTCTCGGCCTCCCTCAGCCTCGACCCCTGCCTCAGCTCCCTTAGGCCCAAACCCTGTCTCAGCCTCCAGCCGCCACCCCCAAACCCTGTCTCAGCCTCCAGCCCCCAGCCCCCAGCCTCCAGCCTCAGCGCATGGTCTCCATCTGTGGTATCTGTCTGGGCTCCCAGTCCAGGAGGATTAAAGTCTGAGACCAGAGAACCTCCTCAGGGTCAAACTCTGCCACCACTTCTGGAGTCCTGCTGTATATAACCAGAGACAGACGCTACCGCACATACTCACACACACACACACACACACAAACTGACAATCACACATACCAACACACACAGACCCCCACAAAACACGCAAACCCACAAACCAGCCAACACACATGCATACCGACAATCACACATACCAACACACACAATCACACATACCAACACACACACACACACCGATCTTTCTCTCTAAACAGGGTTAGAAAAATAATGGAAATCCTTTTATTCATGGTCAATAAGTGATGTGCTTTGCTAGGGTCAATACTAACGCATCTCTGGCCGCCCTGAGATCAATCTATCCCACTGGAACAACAGCACAGAGCTAAATATAGAGACATTTAATCCATAGACCTGTTAGCATTGTAGAGCAGCTCAAGTATCAGCCACCACTGAGAGATTCTTATGATTTCACAAATGAGTATTGTTCTTTAAAAGAGACAGAGAGGAAGTGTAGAAAGAGATACAGAAAGAGAGAGAGAGCGACACAGGGAGGAAAAGATAAACAGAGGGAGAAAGAGAGATGGAGAGAGAGGAAGAAAGGACTCATTCAAACTAACAAACCATTAATAAAAACCCTTGTTTCCAAATGTTTTGACTTGTTTTAGAGGGTGTTGATTCAAACTTGTCTGACTTCAGGAGATGCTGGAAACCAAATAAACATTTCCAATGACAGCAATGCTTTGAGGTTTATCACACACACACACACACACACGAGGTGAGTGGAGTGAGACAGGTCTGATCTAATGAAGGCGTCTCCTGGGTTGGATTAACCTCTGACCTTTGCCTCTGGCTGACTGGCAGTTCCCTGATTAGCTGCTCTCTGACTGGCTGTTCCCTGATTAGCTGCTCTCTGACTGGCAGTTCCCTGATAAGCTGCTCTCTGACTGGCTGTTCCCTGACTGGCTGCTCTCTGACTGGCAGTTCCCTGATTAGCTGCTCTCTGACTGGCAGTTCCCTGATAAGCTGCTCTCTGACTGGCTGTTCTCTGACTGGCTGCTCTCTGACTGGCAGTTCCCTGATTAGCTGCTCTCTGACTGGCAGTTCCCTGATAAGCTGCTCTCTGACTGGCTGTTCTCTGACTGGCTGCTCTCTGACTGGCAGTTCCCTGATTAGCTGCTCTCTGACTGGCAGTTCCCTGATAAGCTGCTCTCTGACTGGCTGTTCTCTGACTGGCTGCTCTCTGACTGGCTGTTCCCTGATTAGCTGCTCTCTGACTGGCTGTTCTCTGATTGGTTGCTCTCTGACTGGCTGATTCCTGATTGGCTGCTCCCTGGCCGGTTTGCTTTTCAGTCTACCTCTATGGTCAAGTAGGGCTCCTTCTGGTGTAAGGCTGACAGAGACAGACAGACAGACAGTCAGGGAGACAGACAGACGGACAGACAGACAGTCAGGGAGACAGACATACAGGGAGACAGTCAGACAGACAGACAGACAGTCAGGGAGACAGTCAGACAGACAGACAGTCAGGGAGACAGTCAGACAGACAGACAGTCAGGGAGACAGACAGACGGACAGACAGACAGACAGTCAGGGAGACAGACATACAGGGAGACAGACAGACGGACAGTCAGGGAGACAGTCAGACAGACAGACAGACAGACAGTCAGGGAGACAGACAGACAGACAGACAGTCAGGGAGACAGACAGACGGACAGACAGACAGACAGACAGTCAGGGAGACAGTCAGGGAGACAGACAGACAGATCGTAGCTCGTCTGTGTGTGGGGTGATCGACTGGTTTGCCTGCAGCTGTCAGCCTCTCCCTGGTGTGCAGAGAACGTGAAGCTGTTTCTCCTGAACGCCACCAAACACACACACACTGAGCGCACACATAAACACGCTCACACACACACACACACACACAAAACATGCCATCAGGATCAGGTGACTGGAGTAGTCCACACTCCTAGGGTAATGACCTCCAGTGTAGTGTGTGTGTGTGTGTGTGTGTTTGTGTGTCTGTGCGTGTGTGCGTGTGTGTGTGTGTGGATGTTTGTGTGTGTACAGGAGAGTCTACATCATTTTATGTTACATTCAATGAAAGACTTGATACAAACAGAGGGGTCTGGGGGGGGGGGGAGGGGGGGAGAAGGGGAGGGAGAAAGAGAGAGAGAGAGAGAGAGAGAGAGAGAGAGAGAGAGAGAGAGAGAGAGAGAGAGAGGGTGTGGGGGAGGCAGAGTGGGAAGGCAGAGGGGCATCTGGAAAAGCAGGCGGTAAACCTGGCAGCAGTCAGCTACAATTCCTGACGGATGACACACATGCATGTCACACACACACACACTGCTGTAACCACAAACACACACACACACATATATATATATACACATTAAGATACACAGACACGGTAGGTCAACAAATGCCTCCGCAGTCCCTCGTCCAACATGTTTGAATCCCAGTAACCAGAAGCTGTGGCCTGGCCGAGGTGGAGGGTGACATGCCAGAGGAGAACCAAGCGTGTTCTAGGTGGGAAGGGATCCAAGCACGTTCCACAAACACCTCAGCGTCTCTGGAGGAGGCCTGGCCGCCCCCCCCCCTTCCCCCCCCCCTCCCCCCGCTGAGCTAACACCGCTTGTTAGCACAAGGGAAGATAACACTGCTTGTTAGCACAGGGGAAGCTCGAAAGAAGAAAGATCATCCCTTACTACAGTCCCACGGTGGGGAAATATCAGGCGCACTCATGTTCAATGCCTTGGTTGGGGATCAACACCCACCGGGAATCGAACCCAGGCCCATGTACATATGGTAGGGAGGAATCCACTGAATCAGCGGTGCTGCCAACACTGCTTGTTAGCACAAGGAAGCTAATGCTAAGAGTCAACACAGCTCAGTAAAGCCACTTTTGGTTAGGAGAAGCACATCTGTACCCCAGTGGTGGGTTTGGAGGGTGTGTTTTTTAGGTTCTAAAAACAGAAAGGAACCCTGAGAACAGAACCCTTCAGCCCAGCTGTGCTGGAACCTGCTCCATTATGGATGAGAACCCTGCTTTGATGTGCGCGTGGATGCCGCCAACAGGGAAAAGATTTATTATCCACTCCTGAACATCTTGTGGGTGGGTGGGCCACGGTCACTGATGAGACTACATGTTTGTCTTTTACCTCTCCCTCCCTCCATCCATCCCTCCCTCCCTCCCTCCCTCTCCCCCTCCTCCCTCCCTCCCTTCTCCCTCTCTCCCTTCTCCCTCTCTCCTCACTCTCTTCTCCCTTCTAGTCCCCCTCCTCCCTCCATCCCTCCCTCTCTTCTCCCTCTTTTCTCCCTTTCTCCTCCCTCTCTCCTCCCATCTAGTCCCCCTCCCCCCCTCTCTTCCTTTCCTTCTCATTTAGCAGTTAAAAGCAGTACAACAGGGTGGAGAACAGCTGTCTCACACACACACACACACACACACACACACACCAGTCCCGGCCTCTGCAGACTCTACCAGTGGTCTATAATCCCCTGGCTGGGTAATCTCAGAGCAGTTCTCTCTTCCTACGAGGCTAAAATGAACTTTAGTTTCCAGTCTGAGATGAGCTCCACCCGCCTGGGGGATTTGAACCCGTGAACTGGAGGATGCGGTTCCTGCTGCGCTCCCTTTCACGCTGTCACCCGTCATCTTCAGCACTTCACCCTGCTTTGCCTCAGGGAGAATGTCCCTGTACTTAATGCAAGTCGCTTTGGATAAAAGCGTCTGCTAAATGAAGTATTATTATGATTATGTCTGGAGGGGCCTCCTTCTGGGGGGGGGGGGGGGGGGGGGGGAGCAAATTAGTTTGAGCGAACAATTTCTTGTCAGAAAACAGGCCGTGTTTGATTAGTTGGCAGTGAACGCTGTCAGGAAGACCGTCCTGCACGTCCTGTCCTGTAGGAGCTCCCTGAAGGGGAAGGGGGGGGGGGGGGAGAGAGAGGAAGGGAAGGAGAAACGCAGAAAGAGGAGGAGGAGAAAGGGGAAGAAATGCAGAGATAGAGAGAGAGACAGAGGGGGTGGAGAGGAGGTGGAGAAGGAGAAAAGGGGAGAAATGCAGAGATGGACAGAGAGAGACAGACAGAGGGGGCGGAGAGGAGGTGGAGAAGGAGAGAAGGGGAGAAATGCAGAGATGGACAGAGAGAGACAGACAGAGGGGGCAGAGAGGAGGTGGAGAAGGACAAAAAGGGGAGATATGCAGAGATGGACAGAGAGAGGAGGAGGAGGAGGAGGGGCTGTGTTGATAGCTGGCTAAAAGGCTATCAGACTCGGACAGTAACGCAGCAGGAGACCTTTCAAGAGCACCTCACCAGTGAGCAGGCACACAAACCTACTGGTCCAAAATAGCCTTGATGGAGCCAAATAAAAACTGTGGGAGTGGTCAGTGAGAGAGCTGGAGAAACAGGAAACAGGAAGGACTTTGGTGTCTGGGAGAAATACTGGCCAATTCCCACTGCTTATATGACTTCTATCAAAACAAACAGCAGAGCAAATCCAGCAGATTTAAGGGTGAAGTGGCAGGAAAAGAGAGTTCTTCTAGAACATTCTGTGGTTGTGTGGGAACTTGTCACCGTAACTTGGCGCTCTATCAAAACACGCTTTTGATCAGTCAGTTTTACTGTCAGTAGTGACAGGTGATTTCTTAGTGCTTCGCCCCGTGGCAAAACAACTGGGATTCATGTCTCAGGCTGAACCAGGCCGAGGCATCGCTGTGGCATAACCATGAGAAACGGCTGCGAAAACCTTGGCTTAAACTTGAGAGTTTTCAAAATAAAAGCCTGGGAGATTTCAAAATAAAAGTCCCTCAAAGCGTTCCTTGCTTGTTGACTCGTGGTAAAGGAGACCGCCGACTCACCCTATCTTTGTCGTCCGCCACGTCGGACAGGATGTCATCCAGATCCAAGATGCCCCCATCTCCGTGCTCCAGCCTGTGGACCTGAAGCCAGTAGCCTGCATCCTGCACACAGGGAGGGAGAGAGACACTGTCAGACAACCAAGAGAGAGAGAGAGGAGGAGAGAGAGACACTGTCAGACAACCAAGAGAGAGAGAGGAGAGAGAGAGAGAGACACTGTCAGACAACCAAGAGAGAGAGAGGAGGAGAGAGAGACACTGTCAGACAACCAAGAGAGAGAGAGAGAGAGAGAGAGAGAGACACTGTCAGACAACCAAGAGAGAGAGAGGAGGAGAGAGAGACACTGTCAGACAACCAAGAGAGAGAGAGGAGGAGAGAGAGACACTGTCAGACAACCAAGAGAGAGAGAGGAGGAGAGAGAGACACTGTCAGACAACCAAGAGAGAGAGAGGAGGAGAGAGACAAATACACTCTCCACACACACTTTCAAATAATCTTTTCACTGCCAGTAACAAGCAGGTCTCCTGAATTGTCGCACAGCGCCGGGGTATAAATCAGCGTCCCCATGTGCACACAGGAACACACTAGTCCCCATGGGCCTTCATTTATATGAAGAAACCAGCCCTCACCTTCCCCCCAGGGGAACATGAGCGCTACACACTCAGCATCTATACACTGAGTGTGTGTGTGTGTGTGTGTGTGTGTGTGTGTGTGTGTGTGTGCGAGTACATGTCAGTCTGTGTGTGTGTGTGAGTGTGTATGTGTGTGTCTGTGTGTTAGTATGCATGTGTCTGTGTGTGTGAGTGTTAGAGTGAGTGTGTGTCTGTGTGTGTAAGTGTGTCTGTGTGTCTGTGTAAGTATGTGTGTCTGTGTAAGTATGTGTGTCTGTGTGTCTGTGTCAGTGTGAGTGGGTGTGTGACTGTGTATGTCAGTGTGTGTGCGTGTGTCCTCCTGGCTAGGTCCTGGTCCTGGAACAGTGCAGAGTCTCCTAGGATTTGTGTCCAGTCTAAACATGCTGGTTGAGGATCAGTGCTCCCAGCACACAGTGATGACCCTGCATCATGCTGCTGCTGCTGCTCCCAGCACACAGTGATGACCCCTGCATCATGCTGCTGCTGCTGCTGCTCCAGCACACAGTGATGACCCCTGCATCATGCTGCTGCTGCTCCCAGCACACAGTGATGACCCCTGCATCATGCTGCTGCTGCTGCTCCCAGCACACAGTGATGACCCCTGCATCATGCTGCTGCTGCTGCTCCCAGCACACAGTGATGACCCCTGCATCATGCTGCTGCTGCTGCTGCTCCCAGCACACAGTGATGACCCCTGCATCATGCTGCTGCTGCTGCTGCTCCCAGCACACAGTGATGACCCCTGCATCATGCTGCTGCTGCTGCTGCTCCCAGCACACAGTGATGACCCCTGCATCATGCTGCTGCTGCTGCTGCTCCCAGCACACAGTGATGACCCCTGCATCATGCTGCTGCTGCTGCTGCTCCTCACTACATACAGGAGCTGCTCTGCTCCCTCCCTCCATCCCTTCTTCCTTTGTTCCTTCCATTTCCTTCCTTCCTCCCTCCCTCCTCTCCCCCCTCCCTTCCTCCCCCTTGCTCAGTCTCTCTCCCTTCTTTTTGTATCCTACTTTCCCCCCTCTCTCCCCCCTCAATCCCCCTCTCTTCATCCCTGACTTGATCTCCCCCCCATCCCCTGCCCCCTCCCTCCCTCCCTCCCTCTATTAAACTGAGGATCCAGTGTATGAAGATACTCTCTCCTCAGGCTTCATACACATTGAAGCTTCATTCTTATTCATTATCCGCAGCACTGCATGTAGCCAAGCAGACACCTCGGCAATACTAAACACTCCCTCCCGCTCCCAGACACTCCCTGCCTCCCTCAGGGGTAGACCCTCCCTGCCTCCCTGCCTCCCTCAGGGGTAGACCCTCCCTGCCTCCCTGCCTCCCTGCCTCCCTCAGAGGTAGACCCTCCTGCCTCCCTGCCTCCCTCAGAGGTAGACCCTCCCTGCCTCCCTGCCTCCCTCAGGGGTAGACCCTCCCTGCCTCCCTGCCTCCCTCAGAGGTAGACCCTCCCTGCCTCCCTGCCTCCCTCAGGGGTAGACCCTCCCTGCCTCCCTGCCTCCCTGCCTCCCTCAGAGGTAGACCCTCCCTGCCTCCCTCAGGGGTAGACCCTCCCTGCCTCCCTGCCTCCCTCAGGGGTAGACCCTCCCTGCCTCCCTGCCTCCCTCAGGGGTAGACCCTCCCTGCCTCCCTGCCTCCCTCAGAGGTAGACCCTCCCTGCCTCCCTGCCTCCCTCAGGGGTAGACCCTCCCTCAGGGTAGACCCTCCCTGCCTCCCTGCCTCCCTCAGGAGTAGACCCTCCCTGCCTCCCTCAGGGGTAGACCCTCCCTCAGGGGTAGACCCTCCCTGCCTCCCTGCCTCCCTCAGGAGTAGACCCTCCCTCAGGGGTAGCCTCAGCCCAGCCTCATCTCCATGTGTGTTGACCGGTCAACTCAAAAGTTCCCTCTCCACAGGATCCGCTCAAGCCTAAAGCCCTGTTTTTACTGCAGTGTTGAACACACACACACACACACACACACTGATCTAAGAGCATAATTAAGCAAGTGTAGATTCAGGATTATTCAGAGGGTGGAGAGTGTTACTCATTGCTCAGAGGTAGAAAAGGAGGAGAAGTGAAGAAGAGAAGGAAGTCAAATAAATAGTTATAAACAAAAGAAAAAGAGGAGAGACGAAGAAGAAAAGGGAGCGTTATCTTCCTCCTGAATGTAGAAACGGCAACAACCACAGAAGAAGACGCAATCCACCAGTCACATGGTCCAAACCAGCCACCATACTAACACTGTCATGCCAACGCCATGCTAACGCCATGCTAACATTTACATCTGAGCTCTTATCCAGAGTGACTTACAGCAAGTACAGGGACAGCCAGGGTTCGACCCAGTTCTGATTACTAGCCTGACTCCCTAACCGACTAAGCCACGTGACTCCCTATCCCATGCTAACGCTAACTGGCCCTCAGCAGCTTGACCCCTCTCTCTGCTGGCTGCTGATCCAGGGTGTCAGATTGGTGCAGTCTTGGTTTAGGTGTTGCGACCGACCGTATCCCCACACAGGAGTCACACTCCAGGAGGTTAACGAGAGGTGGAACCAGTAAAACAAAAGCTCCATTCACTTCTGCTACAATGAGGCCACTGAGAGGAGGAGAAAAGTGGGAAAATGACATTTCAAGTGCAGCGTGATGTTCTTGCCCAGAATGAGACAGGAGAGAAGGATGTGTGAAAGAAAATACCTGGGGGGGAGGGAGGGAGGGAGGGAGGGAGGGAGGGAGGGAGGGAGGAGGGAGGGAGGGAGGGAGGGAGGGAGGGAGGGACGGAGGGACGGAGGGACGGAGGGACGGAGGGACGGAGGGACGGAGGGACGGAGGGACGGAGGGACGGAGGGACGGAGGGACGGAGGCTGTGTCTGAAATCACTCCCTAACCCCTATATAGGCACTATATAGGGATCACGCCATTTGTAGTGGCTGAAACGTTAGTGATCACCAGGTGATCACTATATAGTGCCCTGAATGTATCCCACAATTCACCGCGAAATGTAGTGAACATCCGATGGTCACTCACCGAAGCAAAATATCCCATAATGCTTTGCCAGATATTCTCTGGACACGGAAAGAAAACCAATTGGCTCCAGCTGGGAGTCATCAGGGGGTGGAGTTTAACGGAGGATAGTTTTGTTAAATTCATTAATAGAAAAAAATGTCATGCTTAAATAGAAAACTAAATACGAAACTAAACGTACAGGAAAGTAGTCAAAATAATCTAATTTAATTAAATTGCAGTAGTAAATGGACAAGTATGATGTGAGACGACATTAATGTGGTACATTTTAATTGTGCGACAGCGATGACGTAATTACGGGCGCCAAGACAAGTGCCCGAACGTTTTTTCTGTTGAGCTCACTATAGTCCACTACATTTATTTCCCTATGTGGAAAGTAGGGAGTAGGGAATGAGGGAGTGATTTCGGACACAGCGAGAGAGAGAGATAAAGGGATACCTCAGGAGAGAGAGAGACTGAGAGAGAGAGAGAGAGAGAGAGAGAGAGAGAGAGAGAGAGAGAAAGAGAGAGAGACTGAGAGAGAGAGAGAGAGAGAGAGAGAGAGAGAGAGAGAGAGAGAGTTGGATGTAAAGAGATACCTCAAGAGAGCGAAGGAGAGAGAGAGAGTGAGTGAGTGAGCCACAATCGGGTGAAGTTTGGCATGCCAGCACCCCAAACACTGGCGGTTCGCTTGAAAGTTCTGGAAGGTTTGCACTTCTTGAACGCTATTCCATGTGTACCGTTTGTGTAAGATGCGGTCTGGTGGTGAATGATAGCATTTCCGTCGCTAACTGCGGGAGGGGCTTTGTCCTGAAGTCAAGAGCCAAACATTCCACCAACGCAAGTCACCCCTTCACACCGGAATGTTAAGTACAAGATCGTTTACTACAACTGTGACTTCAACCAAGACGTTTTGCTCTAGTATTCAGCTTAGAGTAAGACCTGTGATCTCCTGGTGCCGTGCTATGCAAATGATTAGCCATTTCTATGGCAACCATGGTTGGGTAACTGTGGTGGTGGGGCAGCAGGAAAAGAAAAAACGAGAAAATCGAGTCATCGATTTATACGCTGTGAAGCAGCTTCAACAGTACTGCTGTGTCTATCCCAACCTCCCTCTCCCTCCCTCTCCCTCCCTCCCTCCCTCCCTCCAGTTTCCCAGGCCAGTCCCCTCTCCCAATCCTGGGCCCTTCCAACTGTCCATCCCTCCACACCTCCACACCTCCATCCCTCCACACCTCCATCTCTCCACACCTCCACACCTCCATCTCTCCTCCTCCTGACAGCCACCCTGAACTTGCAGGCTCAGCAGAAGCTGGTGTTCCAGAAGATTCTGACTTGAACCTGGGTCTGACACGCACAACAATGTTAGCATTCAGAGCAGGGATATCTGATCACATAAACCTAACTAAGGGGGATTGCGGATCTAATAACAGAGCTGGTCGCGGAATGAGCCAGAACCTCAGTAGGTGCAGAATGTCCTACGTCTGAACCAGAACATACATCTAGTCTTCAGCCAATTCCTTCTTGAGGACCAAAAAAACATTCATTTAGTTATTATTCTTGAAGGGGAGGAGGTTGGAGGCAGCTTTAAACTAGAGTTTTTTTTTTTAAACAACGACCATGTCTTTCTCTATGGCTGGGCAGTGAAAAGCTGGGCATGGCTAAGTTCTTATTACATCGGTCTTGTTTTCACACAGTGGAGATGCACAGATGTTCAGCAGGCTAGGAGCTACAACACAGAAAAAGAACAGATCGTCTATGAGGGGGTCGTGAGAAATGCCTGTCCAAAACTCCTGTCGGGACCCCAGACATGGTCGTCCTCCATGTGCCTGACTAGAAAGGCCCCAGAAAGTATCCAGGGTCGTGCGGCTCGGGCAGGGGGCTCCACCCTGGATGTGGGTCTGGGAGGGTCGAACCAGTCTACCCGCTACCCAGGTGGAGCTTAGTCAGCAGGAACACAACACCCCTTCCCACCAGGGGTCACCAACACCGTGCCCACGGGCACCAGGTAGACCCAAGGACCACGAGTCGCCCGCAGGCCTGTACCAAAAATATAGTCTTGCATGTATATAAATGTAAGAATATACCATATCTTAAAAATATATGTTCATAATAATTATAATTGTGAGAAATTAACATAATCAGTGTCTTCACGTAGATGAGTATCATAATAATTATTAATAATGTGTAGCTAAAGGCAAACTGAACAAATGTGTTTTTCAGAAGAGCGTATCAAGCTGGTAGCCCTTCATATGACTCAGAACCCAGGAAGTAGCTCTCAGTTTCAAAAAGGTTGATGACCCCTGCTTCACACCCTTACCTGCGTGACCTTCACATACCGAACACCTTCCCTCACACACATCCTGGTAAACACACGTCTGACGGACCCAAATCAATTTGGGGTTGAATCGGTAACAGGCCATTGAGGACGACCCTGGGCAGACTGCCACTTCACATGCTGGGAGCAGGAGAGCAGCCTTTTCTCACCTCGCACGCCCCTCGTGATGGGAGAGAGAGACAGAGAGAGAGGGAGAGAGAGAGAGAGAGAGAGAGAGAGAGAGAGAGAGTGAGAGAAGGAGAGAGAGAGAGGGAGCGAGAGAGAGAGTTAGTGAGAGAGTGAGAAATGTCACAAGAGAGAGATAAGTAGAGAGGTAGAAAAAGTGAACGACAGAAGAGTGAGTGGAGATAAAGAGAAGCACTTAGCGTGTGACAGAGAAAGAGAGCAAGAGGGAGAGAGAGAGCAAGTGAGAGGAGAGAGAGAGCAAGAGAGAGGGAGAGAGAGATAGAGCAAGAGAGAGGGAGAGAAAGAGCAAGAGAGAGAGAGAGCAAGAGAGAGAGAGAGAGCAAGTGAGAGGGAGAGAGAGAGCAAGTAAGAGGGAGAGAGAGAGCAAGAGAGAGAAAGAGAGCTAGAGCAAGAGAGAGGGAGAGAGAGAGCAAGAGAGAGAGAGAGAGAGGGAGAGAGAGAGCAAGAGAGGGAGAGAGAGAGCAAGAGAGAGAGAGAGAGAGAGAGAGAGAGAGAGAGAGAGAGAGAGAGAGAGAGAGAGAGAGAAAACGAGTGGCAGAGCTTGGTTAAGTCACCTTAGGGCCTAAGCTGTCCAAGTATAAAAGCACTCTTTGTGCATGTGTGTGTGTAGAAACATACTATAGTATCCATTAATGAGTCTCTGTACACCATGAACAGTGATTGGTTAAGAGCACCACACCCCCCTGCACTGGTCCTTCCACCATTAAGACTGAGTGTCCAGTCCATGTTAATGGCCCATTTAAACCCTCTCAGTCTGAAATCTGTGATACCTGACTGAGCGAACTATTTTCTGTCAGTCAGTTTAACTCTCTTAAACACAGAGTGAAACAATATAATCCACCCACATTATGGGAAAGGGACAACGAATTTCCGTCGCGTTTGCCCAGAAATGTTTGATACCTCGGTAAAATCGAGTGCACGTCAGACCCCAAATCCAATCCTGATAGTGTCCACGAATTAAGTCATTTTATCAGCCCAAATTACTGATGTTCATTCCATTCCACCCACTTCCACTGATCACCTGCTGAGGATTTAATACTGACCAATCACAGCCAGGCCTTTCATTCGGCTGGTGTTCATTAACGGTAAATAACAGTAAATCCAGCATCCAATCAAATCAAATCCAGCATCCAATCAAATCAAATCCAGCATCCAAACAGGCGTATTGTGAAAATAATCTTGTGGACGGCAACAAGAAATCATGAGGGTAAAATACCTTCCAAGTGTAACTTTCTGAGAAGTCGTGTGATAAAGTTTACCACAGGATCCTGTGAGGACTGTTGACACAGAGACAAAAACTATGTTTAATCTGCAACGACCTTCTTGTCCTCTTATTTACTAAGAACCACCTGTCAACCGTGTCAAAAAAAAGAACCACCTTCAACGTTCTACACTCAAAGGACTCGTTGGTCCCCCTTGACAAAACGATCAAAGTTTCCGTTCTAATGAAGAGGAGTTCCCCGAGAATTCAACAGAGGACCAAAGTGAAAAGTATGGTTGAATGTCAACCCTTGAGAAGGAGATCTTGAAGACACGCGTCAGTTAAAAGCCTTCTGTGGTTACAGTGGCTGTCAGAAGCATCACACCTCACCTAACTACTTTAAGTCACTGAGTAAAATAAAAAGGCTTGAAGTCTAAGTATGACAGACAACCGCAAACTCAAAAAGGGGGTTCCCAGTCCAGCACAAATCCCAAACCTGGCAACAAGCCACGAGCCTGACTGACAATTTAATAAATATATTTCAAACAAGCATAGGGGAGAGCAATACCAACAAAAATAAAGAAGAAGAATTTTCCGGAACAAAATTTGAACAAAAGGTGGATAAGACGAAAGAACCATGAACAAAAATGAATGAAGAGGAAGTCGAAACGGAACATGACCCTCCTCTGATGTCACAGCCCCTCTCTCAGGAATAATCCCTTCATTCTTCAGATCCAGTCTTCCATCCATGGGATTAGTCCTATTCTAGATCAATAATGATACAGGCCATTAGCCTTGCTAGATAACGGCGATTCAGCGGGTCTGGACGAAGTCGGCGGGCGTGTAAGAACCCGGACGAGCTCAGACCTGCGAGGGAACTTAGATGGACGTTCCATCATGCCGAGCTCCAAGTTGTGTTTGAGTTTGGCAGGAAACATGATCCACAGTAGAGGTCCTGTCACCCCAGCCTGACCGGGAGCACAGCTCTGCGCTGGGCCAGAACGAACAAACCTGAGAAGCCCTCCTGACGGAGCTGAGGAGAATTTAGAGACTTTATCTGACAGAGGGTAGCCTCAAGGTAATGTTGGGATTCATGGTTCTAGACAGACCCACTGATGCACTGCTAGGATAGGAGCAGCAGCCTTGGTTCTATAAAGGGGTTCTATAGTCTAGAGCGGTTCTATAGAGTATTATAGAGAGGGATTCTACAGAGGATTAATCTATCAAATTGTTCTATAGAATATAAATCCACTTCTCCTTAAAACTTCAACAGAACAACCACAGCAGAGGCACAGCAGTGAGGCACAGCAGTGAGGCACAGCAGAGAGGCACAGCAGAGAGGCACAGCAGTGAGGCACAGCAGTGAGGCACAGCAGTGAGGCACAGCAGAGAGGCACAGCAGAGAGGCACAGCAGTGAGGCACAGCAGAGAGGCACAGCAGAGGCACAGCAGTGAGGCACAGCAGAGAGGCACAGCAGTGAGGCACAGCAGTGAGGCACAGCAGAGAGGCACAGCAGTGAGGCACAGCAGAGAGGCACAGCAGAGAGGCACAGCAGAGAGGCACAGCAGAGAGGCACAGCAGTGAGGCACAGCAGAGAGGCACAGCAGAGAGGCACAGCAGAGAGGCACAGCAGAGAGGCACAGCAGTGAGGCACAGCAGTGAGGCACAGCAGAGAGGCACAGCAGAGAGGCACAGCAGAGAGGCACAGCAGTGAGGCACAGCAGAGAGGCACAGCAGAGGCACAGCAGTGAGGCACAGCAGAGAGGCACAGCAG